>JASGXE010011035.1:0-14062 GCA_030068105.1 Sinentomon sp. SZTP_YWyxl
TTGCAGCTCTTTTGGCCGTATCCCATCATCCTTTGCCCGTTCATCCATCCAAGGGATTACTTGGCCGCCGGACTCATCAGGACCCTGAGGAATAATCTGGGGTGTTGTGTACTGTGTCTGATTCATCGTGACTGGGTTGGTGTGTGTGATTTCTGGACCGCATTAAGGGGCCTATTGCCCGTTCACCTAACCAAGAGGTTACTTGGCCATTGGGCACCTATAATGCCGCACCCCATTTGCCTCAGGGCGTCGGTGGCGGACCCAGATGCCAGGCCGGCCACCGACATCCGTTGACGGGTCACGCCCCGTGGAGGCAGAGCCGCGGCGTGCCCTTATTATTATTATTATTATTATTATTATTATTATTATTATTATTATTATTATTATTATTATTATTATTATTATTATTATTAACATGCTAACGGCACCGGCCTGTGGCATGTGTTTTGATATCTGCTAAGAAAGCATGTCAGCTCATTGTTGCAGGTCGAGATTTCTCTCAATGAAGTGCGTTGCTTCGAGCCGGAATTTTTCTGCGCATTCAAGTGCGGTTATTGCTCCCGGAAGCTTATTCCAAAGCCGAACAGCATCCGGGAAAAATGAACTCGCGTATGCATTTGAATGCGCTAAGACATGCCTGAATGTTGGGTCATTGGGGCGCTTGTTGGCAACATCCCAAGAAAACGAAACATCGCTCGGCAGTTCAATGCAAAGCTTCTTAGACAATATTTTGTGTAAGATGGTCAACCTTGATGCCTTTCTCCGGATAGCCAACTGCTGTAAGTCAAGTTGCTCAAGCATAGCTGTGACGCTGGCATCCCTGTCGTAGTTCGAGCAAATAAACCTGACGGCAATTCGCTGAACCCTTTCAAGCTGGTGAGTGAGATTCGCCTGCACGGGGTGCCAGACCGAACAACCGTACTCCAGTTGGGGGCGCACCAAGGATTTATATGCCAAAAGCTTGACGCTTTCAGGGCAGCCAATGAGGTTCCTCTTTATAAATCCAACAGTGGACAGTCCTCTCTTGGAGATATTTCCAATGTGTTTGGACCACCCCAGATCGGCATTCAAGGTAACTCCAAGGTATTTATAATCACCTTTTGACTGAAGATCTTTGCCATTTATTTTGTAGGCGAAGTCAATGGAAGTTTTCTTTCTACAGAATGAAACCGTTTCACACTTGTTGACGTTAAATTCCATCTGCCAGAGGGAAGCCCAGTCACAAGCGGCGTTTATATCCTTCTGCAAAAGCTCACAATCTTGTTGATCGTTGATTACCCCATATATAACGCAATCATCAGCAAACAGTCTCACATTGCACTGTAGATGCGCAGAAAGATCGTTAATATATAGGAGAAAAAGCAACGGCCCCAGGACGGTACCCTGGGGTACTCCCGATGTCACCCTGCAAGGGCTAGACTTCTCACCATTGACCACAACCTCCTGAGATCTGTCCTTCAGATAGTTTGCAAGCCACAGTGTGCAGTTCCCATCTAGATTGTAGCTCATCAGCTTTTTAGCTAAACGCATGTGTGGCACTTTGTCAAAGGCCTTGCTAAAATCCAAAAATACGGCATCGACCTGCTTCAGCTTGTCAACGGACCGAGCAAGGTCATGGAAAAACTGGAGCAGCTGGGTCTCACATGACAAACCTCTCCGAAATCCATGTTGGATATTGGTCAACAAATTGTTATTATTTAGGTGCGCAAATATGTTGGAGAAAATTATATGCTCTAGAATCTTGCAACAGATGCATGTCAGCGATATTGGTCTGTAATTTGCAGGATCGATTGAAGTTCCCGACTTCGGTATAGGCGTTATCAGCGCACATCGCCAGTCAGTGGGGACGACTCCTGTATTGAGAGACTTCTGGTAAATAATTCTGAGATATGGCGCTATTTCATGCGACAATGACTTCAGTATAAGCCCAGGAATGTTGTCCGGCCCAGGGGACTTTGACGGATTGATTGCATGCAGAAGCTTTTGGATGCCATCTACGCTGATCGAGATTGGGGGCATCCTTTCGCAATCCGATATGTTTATGGAACTTGGAATGTTGCTAGGATCTTCTTTTGTAAAGACCTTACAAAACACATTGTTCAGCAGCTCCGCTTTTCCTTTGGGATCGATGACGACATGGCCGCTTTCATTTTTTAGGGCTGAAAAAGACTTGTTTGCCCGTCGGGACTTGATGAAATTCCAAAATTTCTTTTTATTGTCCTGGGAGAACGCTTCAGTGAGGAATTCAGCCCGCGCATCTGCCGACTTTCTCTTTACTGTCTTTCTTAGTTCACTGAATTCCTTTTTTGCTTTTTCGTCTAACTGCGCCTTCATCCTGGCATGCTTTTTGCGTTTCTTCCTGAGAAGCCTTCTCAGGTCAGGTTTAATCCACGGATGGAAGGAAGTATCACAGTTGATCATTTTTCTGGGGATTAGTTCATCAGCAAGGTTCAAGATTAGCGTTTTGAAATTTACCCAGCTTTCCTCAGCAGTTTGTCGCTTGGCATTACTGCGAAAATTTTCCAGGCCTGAGTGTAGTCTCTCTTTAAAATCCACCCACCTTGCCCTGCTATAAACAAAAATCTGCCTCTTGACATGACTTTTGGTTTTGGCAACCACTTTCAAAATGCCAACAACGGCTTCGTGATCGCCGATGCCAGCAATGGCCGCTGTTTCAATATTAAGATTGGGTATATTTGAAAGGAGAAGATCCAAGATATTAGCGGAATTGCCCGCGATGCGGGTAGGAGAAAGGACATACTGTTGCAGGTCAAATGAAAGAACAGTTTCAAGAAAGAACTCATGCTTTCTGATATCCATACAGCCATGGCGGACAGACAAAGTGTCCCAGTTTATATCGGGGAGATTGAAATCACCCGCAATAACAACTTTATTCGATTCTCTGTCTGACTGCCCATTTATGACAAGACGGCAGATATCGTAGATATCTGTCATGGACTGAAAAGCAGAGTTTGGTTTGCGATAGAAACATCCAATATAAATCGCACCTTTGTCGCCAGCTTCCATTTTACACCAGACATATTCAAGGTCGGTTTTTTCCAGAATATGAACATCTACGGGGAATGAGGAAAACCTCCTTCGCACTGCAATTAGAACGCCACCCCCACGTCCTGATGTTCTGTCAAAGCGAAATACTTCGTAATCATCCACATTAAGTATTTCAGCATTATTAATGCCTGCATGTAACCAAGTCTCAGTCAAAAATAAGATATCAATGTCGTACGACAGGAGAATAGTGTCCAGAGATTGGATCTTATCTGATTTGCGTACTGACCTACAGTTTATGACAAGGGTTTTCAGGTTGTGAATTGATTCACAGTGAGAAGCATGCTGGTGATTTTGGGGCATCGAATTTTTGCCAGCCAAACGAAAAGTGGTCGAACCCTGATGTTTGGACCATTTTAGTTTTCCTGGATCGAAACTATGTTTTCCTGTTGTAAGAAAATCAGCATTATTACGGTTAAAATCATGAGGAAATTCAACCTTGTTACTGTTAAAATCATGAGCAACTGAAAAACTCTGATTATGAAGATGGCTGGCAATGTTGGCTTTGAGAGCAAACGTTGAAGGCATGTTAAATGAATGTTGGCATCCTTGGACAATGCGAGGATCGCCTAGCGACCTTCCTTGCGAGTTTGATGTTGCCTGGCTAAAAAAGATCTGGAAAAAGAACAGATGTTATCTGCGGCAAGATATGCTCCAATAGGTCGGTAATGAGTGACATCCCGTCCAAGGTGATCCGGTGTTTGGCAGTGTGAGAGGTCCAGGAATGTGAAAGGTGTGTCCCGCCACGAATTTTTTGCATTCCGGGCCAGTGTTTGGTTAACTTGCTTGAAGCGGCAATGCACCATATCCCCGTACCTAGTCGTGGGAGGAATACTGCAAATAGAAAAAGTATAATTAGTCTTCAAATTATCCGTCAATTCGTGTGAACTTTGCAGCAGCAGATGGAACTGATCAAGCAAGGGAGAAAGGCCCATCTGATGCGAATTTATGCCAACGTGATAAACGACGTGCACTGAGCTGGCATAATCATCATGGAGCAGCTCAGGCAATTTTTCGGCAATTGAAGCTGTGGTGGCACCTGCAAAGAAAAAGACAGATGTGTGGCCGTCGTTTTCGATGTGCTGATCGATGAACCTTCCGTTGGAGTCCGCAATAATCAGCAGATGGGTGCTCGGCACCTCGCGTCCAGAGGTGGATGGTTTGCTTCTGGCTGGTGCGTCAGCATTTGAACATCCGGGAGGGTCCAAACCCGTATCCGCCGTTTGATCATCCACGGTCATCGACGACGTCGTTGGTTTGTCTCTTCGGGGTACCTGCGAAAACACCAACTTAAGATCTTCAGACCCTTGGTTAACTACTTTCCAGGCTGGGCTGTCAGTAATTTTGGTCTGCCTCGGCTTTTTTGGAGCTCTTTTCGGAGTAACAGGATCAAAGCCAGGAATAGCGCTACCAATCACTGATGAAACCTCACATTCCCGCTCATCTTCAACCTGTAATGCAGAAAATCGGTTATTAATAGAGAGAGGCTTGGAGGAGACTTTCCTTGCTTTAGGTGGGTGAGCATTTTTCCTTGGCTGTGACCACGGACCCTTGCTCGAGTTTCTGCTCTCCCCCTGCTTGGATGAACCAGGGCCTGCAGAAAGGTGACTCGGTTTCGCCCTTGGCTTCTGAAACTTGTCAGTCTTCTGGCTAGTTCGTTCAGGACTTTTTGCAGGTTTTTGTGAGCCATCTTTAACGGCATGGCTGTAGGACTTCGGTTGGTCTTTTGTGGTTGGATGATGATGCTGAACGGGAGCTTCCGCTAGCAGCAACTTTAAAGTTGCATTTTCACCCTGCAAATCACAAACAGTTTTTGTTAGGACTGCGAGATTTTTCTCCAAAGATTCAACCTTGGTTTGAAGATGAACAACTTGTTCATTGCTACAGACATGATCCAATTTGGTGTTGATCAGGTAGAGCTGTTGGAAGATATCACTCATCTGACGCTGTTGGAAATCAGACGTGACTTGACCTGAAATAAAAGGCATGGGTTTTGTTGGGTTGAAATATTGCGCCATTTTTGAGCGAGATTCCAATCGATTCAAACGATGCTAATAGAATAACAATGAAAAAGATTGAAACAACCTCGTCCAGTGGTCCTTCTTCCCTTCGGGTCAGTTAAAACCGGCACAGTGATGATTCAGGTTCAAGTCAATTCATTTGAAGGCTGCTTTTGCTGTTGCATCCATCTCATGTTGCAAATGATGAACAGAACAAGAGACACAAGTGGCTGCTTGGCTATCAGTTTCGGTTGCAGTCTCAAGCCGCTTTACCTGCTGCCTTTGTGGGTTCAAGTCCCTTGATCACGGTCCAGTCTGATGTGGCATGCACAAATTCACAGTGCAAGCTGCACCCTCGCCCGTCTCCACTCTGGTTGAGATCGAAGGTCTGCGCGATGCTGGGTCAGGTATACGAGGTCCAGGCCTCCCAGCGGGTCGCACCGATCAAACCAAAAGCACAGGCTCACTGCGTCCTTCGGCAACAATCCACCACAGCAAGCAAAACGGAAAAGACGAAGCACAGAGATCAAGCTGACACTGGCACAACCTTCTCCTCCGGCGTCCACAACTCAACAGATGATATGCCTTTCGGAATATTTATTTGAACGTTTCCCTCATCTATGGCTAACATACTTCTTTTTCAGACCTCTCCCTTCGTCTTATGCCTTAAAATTTGTCTGGTTAATCTTTCCTCAATTCGTCTTGAACTTTTGACATTAAAATCTTCCATAACTCTTCCAGCTTCAATTTTTCCTTGGGTATCTTCTTCAGGATAACATTATTTCTTCTTTTTTCATTTGACATCTCTTTCTTTTTGTGTTATTCTTGCATGCAAAATATTTTGTTACATTGCAACAGAAATCATTCTCTTTTTTTGTTTTCCAGTATAATTTTCAAAATTGTTTATTTTTGCTTTATATCAAGTTATTTTTCAGATTAATGCCTATTTTGCCCTCACTTTCCAGGTTGACTTTCTTTTTAAACATTTTTCAGGACAACACTATTTCCTTTTTCAGTTCGATACGTTTCGTTTTGTTATTGCGTGCTTAAAAAATAGTTAGGCTAGTCCTATTAATAAGAGTAGGTAGCTGTTAAGAGAACTTATCGTAGAGTAGCAATAGTGCTCTTTCGGTCGAAAATCGTATGTTCATTTGAGCTGAGCTCAGTAGTGCTGTTTAAAAGCTATTAATGAAAAGTGGAGTTATGTGACCTTGTTGCTCAGCCAATAAATTGGTCTGTTTTGTCACACGATCACTGGTTTTTGTGGTTCCGCAAGGGCAACGTGGCCCTCTTTGCCGAGTCACCAGCCGCATGGTTGTCAACTCAGGATGGCAATGATGATGAACCCAAACCTAACCTTAACTTAACCTTCCGACTGCCCGACAGCAAAGGCACACCCTCTGCCGCATGCTGGCCGCCAAAGGGGGGACACATAATTGCACGGCTAACAGCACAACTGCTTTCTGAAAATCTTTCCCTGTGATCATGCAACCGTGTTCCCTTTAAATGACTTAACCCAATTTTTTCTCCCAACCCCAAAGAGCTGATTTGGCACTTCCTCCTCTGAAAAAATAAGGCACTGATAGGCAGAGAGGCTCAAGCGATCTCAGATCAATCCCTCAGATGAGAGATCAATCCGCTGGTTCAAAAAGAGTATGTACGTTGCACCCCACAGAAATTCCCACATCGGCCTGGCCCCAATGAACTTGACTTCCATGAAGCAACACTGTGATCGACCACATTTCCCCTTCACCCCCCAGAATCTTCAAAACTCTCCCAAAATCAAAAAATCAAAAGTCCTGCAAACTTTACCAAAGAAGACATAGGATGTTGAAAAAGCATCAGAGAGTTCAGAGTGAAAATTGCGATTTGATTTGCAATTTATGGTACAAATGACACCAGACGCGAACACCTGCCACAGATCATTTTCGGTAGGGAGTTTTATGTTCAGTCTTTTTGATGTTGCGCAATTTCACACCAGACAGAACGAGTTGCGAGTTTGAGAAATTTTCGCGACACAGGGTGTTGCATCATTTCCTGGTCTTCGCAGCAGCCGTTTGTTTGCTTGTGACTTTGGATAGCCCAATGTGCATTTTCTTGAAAACACTGACGTGGCAGCTGGCATATTATGACAGGAAATGGATCCGCCTCCAGTCGACATTTCTTGCAAAATTTTGAGGTTTTCACAAAATAAGTCTTCGCAGACAGAAAAAAAAGTTTGCCTCGGTCGGGTATTTTCAGGCAGCTTGAGTCAGATTTCAGTGTCTGTCCTGCCTTTCTGCACTTGTACCCAAACTGACATGGAAGTATAGTCGTTCCTACATTTTGGGTAGGTACATCAATAATTATGACTTATGAGGATATGACTTTTCAGGATATATTCATAGCGGTCAATTATTTATTTATCTTGACCCGATCAATACAAACCTCTCTGTATTGACCTGTTGACAGTCGTCGAAATGGTGTCATCAAAATTGTCCAAAACAATTTCTTCTTCAGCGAATGTGTCCCCCTGCCAGGCACACCGCCTCTTGAAACTCCGCTGGGGCTTTTCCATAGAACCCAAACCTTGCGCTCCCAAAGATTGAGTTCACAGTCAGATAGCTTGGGACACTATACACATCCTAAAGCTCTGGGAAAGGAGGTTCAAAACAGAAGCAATAGCCATTTTTTATAAATTTAAAGCATTTCCATCACTCAAAGCATCACTAAAAATGCCAAAAAGTGAAAATATCCTGTCAAAAACAGCATCACAGTTGCACTAACCTTTACAACTGCTGGTGTCCGATTGAGAGGCAATGGCACCGGGAGGCTATGTACTTCAATTGACAATAATTATTGATGTCAATCACACATGATGCAGATAAACCTGTCCACAAAAATGTTCACAACAGCAGCCAAACAAGAGGTGAAATGGCTAAGAGTTAGTACCTACCTAATTGTCTGGTGTGAAAAATCCAAACGCCTGATCAACATCCTGGCAAGGACATTTCCTTACGACAAATCATCATCCTTGAACATCATGGCATAATTCGGCAATTAGCATTTTTAGCATCAACAGTTGATGCTGGAATGGCACCACCAATGTTTAAAATTTAACAGCATGTCTTGGTTTTGCATAGCTACAACAGTTAAGATAAAAACTGCATCAGTGTTTCATCAGCTTCGCTAACCAGATTCAGTTGTTCGACTTCACAAAAAAATTATTATTCCATGTACCGATGCTGTTTTCAGCATTATCGAGTGTTCTCGTTAGTTTCTACCTGAAAATGTCCTTCAAGTTGCAACTGCGGATAGGCCTGTTCAACAGGGAGGTACATGGTTTTGATGCAGTGCAGGACATGTGGGTGTTGTTCGGCCACGACCACCAAGCTCGCTGACAAATGACTATCGTGAAAAATTATTGTTTTTTTTTTGCAGTTGGCTTGGATCATCTCCTACCCATGTAATTTCATGTTTGCGTGTTCACAAACTGAATTTCAAGCCATCTGGGTATCTTCGCCAGTGGAGGAAAAGCTAAACAGCAACAAGCAACTCTGGTCAGCAGTTTTGCAAGCAGCATTATTGCTGTGCAGCTTTTGTTTCTGTTAATGTCAGGTTTTGTTTCAAAATTTGTAATTTATAACTCGCTTCTTTTTCCAAGTAGGTAAGACCTGGTTCCCAATTAACATTCTTTGAATGCATCTTTATCAATGTGTCGGCGAATATCCCTGACGCCCTCAGAATGCAGAGAACTGATGAGGTCAAAACATGATCAACTTGGAATCCCATGGACATATTTTTGTACGTCGGTGCTGATAGCTTCAAATTAAAATTCAAAAATTGTACAGGGTGGTCCGAATTGTACATGTGACCGAAATGAACACTGTGTTCCCGACTCAGGGATGGGTAAACGTATAAAACTCCACGTATAATATGTGCATATAATACGTACGTATAATACACGTAGAAAACGTATAAAACCTAAAAGTCGAGTGATACCTCATTTTTTGCAGAAAAAGCTGCTCTTTAACATGCTAACATTCTGTTTATCACATTTAAACAATGACAGGCATCATCATCAATGAAAGAAAAAAAATTAAAAATGTTACATCAGTGAAGCCCCGCAATTGCTTTCATGTTGACCACACAAGATTGTATTAGCCACACACCATTTTAAAACACATTTTAAAATTGCATGTGCACCAACCATGTGAAAGTTGATGTTGCCAAATAACTTTCCTACATCTTTTATAAGATAGGTCCAGAGGCATGTAGCCTTTTATATTAGGCCTATAGATCTAGATGCATGTAGCTCATGTTTCTCGTAAAAGAGAGAAGTACACAGAAAACCAAAAATGACAAACAGGAGGCAAAAAACTAACATCACTGTCGACGACCTTTTTAAGCAGGAAATGTACCTATGCAAGAATGTTAGAATGGTGCAAGAGAAAGTACCAAAAACCAACCTCATGCTTTGTCTCACCCTTGCACACTTCATTTGCAAGGGAAGCTTGTACCATAACGAGAGTGACCCCAGAAATCCTGACTGCCGAATTCGATCCGGAGCTGCCTTACCTAACTTCATCAGGCCGACTCAATATTCCTGTGGCAATTCTCTTTCTGGTCTAACAGCCTGGAGGTCCATATTTCTGAGATCACCAGAAAAACGACTCAGCAGTGACAGCCAGAAAATGGCATGGCAAGCGCACATTCTTGAAACCAGCACACATTCATTTCGTACTCGTGCATAAGGCATTGGAGTGAAGGCCTAGCATACTCGTAATGTAGGATACTGGGTATAACCATGCAATTATTGGCATGATCGTTTTATCACGATTGCTTAATCATTGTCATTGTTTCATCATGATCATTTCATCACCTGTTTCGTTTCCTTTCATCTTTACGAATATTTAATTTTTATGATATCCACTATTTTGCACATTTCGTTTCAGATTGTGAATGGGTGTGGTGTGTGGTGGTTGATAATGCTTGCTTGGGGTGCTCTTGAGTGGTTGCATCTGTGATTGTTGTTTGTCTGCTATTGAGTGCTATTTGACTAGGTCCCGTCCACATTCCGAAAATGTTTTCGGAACTCCTGTCCCCTCCTTACTTTACCCTTTCCTCCTTACGGATAATGCAGCCGATAGTCGCGTATCCTTCCCTTCCCTCCCTTCCTTTTCCCAGGTATGTGATGAACTTTACTGTTTTCTGAGAACTTTGCTGTTCGCCATTGATCATTGCCTCAATGGCATGAGAGCCTGTTCAGATATGACGTATTTGGTGGAGTGCAGACGAAAAAAAAACGTTCGCCCAAGATATGCACAGTGCACGTGGCAGAAAATCCTGCATGAGCTACAAATGTTGAAAAAAAAAGGTCAGGTAATCAAAATCCTGCCAGGTGCAAGCAAGAATCCAGCAAAAAAGGTGTGGAATTGAGAATTGAGTAATTTTTAGTCCTTTTTGAGAATGGAGTTGGTACAGTGGCAGCTTCGTACTTTGGCAGCTTATGGTTCGTCGATGTTGGTATGTATCACAGGCAGAGCGAAGGATCTGGGGTATTTTCAGTTCAGATGAAAATTCGGGAGAAGATTGCAATTATTTTTCTTGGTTTTTGTCCACAGCCCAGACAGTACAACAATGTGACCCGTTTTGAAAAGAAAGCCAGCATTATAAATGTTTGTAAGCAGTGGTTGGCATGGTGAACGGATCAGCAGGCGATACGACCTCTTCAAGAGGTTAAAAAAAAAGTCACAGTTTTGTTTTTTGTGACTGTTTTTTAACTTCTTGACGTGGTCGTATCGCCTGCTGATCCAAAGTCATCATTTTATACAAAAATCTAAAAATGAAATTTGAGCTGTTAGGTACCTATTCTTCCTTCCTGCGATAGTCATCATTTCCGACAACTTATTCTGGTTTAATTCCTCCTACACTGCCCTGAGTTGTGAAATAACTTCAGAATTGAATTCCTTGTTAAATTCCACCCCCGAGTCATGTGTCACACGTGTTAAATTTTTGCACACGTTAATACGTACGTTTCAAACACTTTTATACGTACGTAAAATACGGCGTATTAGCCTATACGTAGAAAACTCACGTATAATACTAAAGTATTATACTTACCCATCCCTGCCCGTACCTGCACACCAGCCAAATTTGGTGTGTGAGTTCTTCCTATGTGGGTGCATGTCCTCCTTTCCTCAGATTTCGTTTCCCCCCACCCCACTTTGGGGGGCAACCCCCTTTGGGCCTGACATGAAATGCGAGGTTACTTGGAAAAAGAAGCGAGTTAATAATTTCAATTTGGAATTCAAATTGAAATTTGTTTTTTTTTTTATTTAATTGAAATTTGTTCAATTCAAATTAAGTTGAAATTTTCAAATACCCCATGTTTTTGTCAACAACCATAATGTCACAGGTACCTGGTCTGGTCTGGGAAGTGTCCTTTAAGGATTTTGGATGTGATCTGCAAAGCAAATAGTGAAGATGAAGAAGAAGACAGCAGATCCGAATAAATTTGTGTGGTGCATCCTGACCTGCGGAAAGAAGATATGGCAAGTGGTGGTATGGAGAAGACAGTGACAGAACGATGAGAAAGTGTTGGAAGCAGAGCAGACTGGAACTACTGGTAGCAAGATGATGGTCAAGAATTCATTTATTATTGGAAATCATTCATCATTTTCATTTTATTTCCTGTCCATCAAGGAATATGAATCCAAGCCTGGAGGTGCGAAATTCAATTGTAATGTCACTGTTGAGGAGATGAAGAGATGATACATGTTGCAGTTGCACCCACATCGTGTATGCGCCCATGCGACACATATCTAGTGGGCCTATATCCGCCGAAAATGCACACAGTGATGACTCTGGTCTTATAACCATCAAAATTTGGAACAATTCTGGTGAAGTCCAATCCATCATCGGCTTTGGGCTTCTCTTGGCGCACAGAATGTGTCTGGTATCGGGCACAACTTTATTCGTTCAGAGTGTCATCAATTCTTGCCGAAAAACAATAACAACCGAGTAAAAACAAAAAGCAAAGCAAAATCATGACAAAGATTCTACAACGAAATTCCTCTCCTGAAAGCCACAGTGGTATTGTATTCCACGTTCTTTCATTTTATCCGAATGGCTGTGTACCTAGTGCTGCAGCTAGAGGTACAGTTTTCGAATGCACTGTACGACTTTCGTGTGCACTCCAATTTTGCAAATTTCGGTTCTCAAAATCCCACCGTGTGCAATAAAGGACGCTATGGCAAGTGCAAGACCCCAAAAACCATCATTCACGGCCTTTCGCGATATCAGTGATATTCTATTTCTATTGTTTGCTTTTTTAATGATAAACACAAGGCAGCAAATTTCATATCACTTATCACTCAATCGTTAGGTACCCACCTATCTACCAAAAATTAACAATAAACACACCGTACCTATGATACATTACCCGGTGGCAGGTAACAACAATGGCAGATAAAATAACAGAAGAAAAAAACAACCAACCTCGTGATGAATGACATTCCCATTCCATTCAGTTTCAGAAAAAAGAATAATGTGTCTTTCCATTGAAATGCCTCTGCCCCCAGACCCCCCGCCAGGGGTCTGCCCCTTGGAACCCTGCTGGGGCTCCACCCCAGACCCCCCTACCGTGTCACGTCTCACCCCCCCCCCCCCTAAGACCCATGCATTAGGAATGTCTGCACCCATCGGTTTCCAACCACTCCTCGAGCCTTGCTGTCCGACTCCCAACAAACAACTATGCCCAGTTGCACCAACAAGGATCAAGCAAGCTCTGATCTCGAATCAAACACTGATTCGAGATCAAGCAATATAGGGTTTTTGCATTGCCTGATCCAGGATCGCAGAGTTTGATCCGATATCAATGCTTGATCCACTTTGGTGCAACTGGGCATAATACTCTTGACTGGTGACAGCAACCGGCCGATAAACAGAAACAGCCCCTTCTATTTGCTACCACCCTTGTACACCCTAACCTTCTTCACCCCTTTCCACTAGCCAGGTACCTATAGCTTGTTTCATCTTGAGCATCTTAAAACTCCTTCCTCAGTCGCTCTCTCCCCATTTCACCCAAACTCTTCAGCACTTCAGACAATACACCATCCTCCCCAGCTGATTTACCATTCTCTGGCTTCTTCAAAGCCACATCCCATTCTGACGGTGAATGTCAGCACCCAATACTTCCGATCCAAGTCCATTAACTGCTGCAGATACACAATTTCATATTCACACATCCATTTTCATCTTGTTCCTGAATTCTTGGTCCCAGATCCCCTCAATATAATCTTGCAGCGCTGAAACCATCTCTTCGTTACGATATTCACCAGATAAAACACTGGTGAATATCGCCAGTATGACTCCGATCTTTGACACTGCCATCGACAAGTGACAGCCATCTCTGAATGCTCTGCCAAACTCTTTTCCTCCCCCGAGTGCCCCTCTTGCCTCAATTCCGACTCACGCTTTTCCACCAATTCCCTCAACTTCTGCCATTTTAACTCCTTAACCTTTAATTTCTGCTTGACAAGCATAATTTTCTGCTCCGCAGGTACCCATTCATATCTGCCATCTGGCACTTTTCCTACCAGCACATTCCGACGTGCCCTGCAAACCTTTCTCTATTCCTTCACCACTTCCCTGAGCTCATCATCCCACCAATCCCGGTCTCTCCACCCACTTTCCTTGCCATCTTTTCCGTTTTTACTCTCATCAGGTAGCAATCTTTTCCACAGAGCCACAAGTCCCTCATGCCCTTCACCAAGCCTTCACTACCAACTAAACACTCCTCAACCCTATTCGCCCAGTCAGATGCTTCACTTGCCTTTCTAAGCAACATCCAATTTCCACCTTCTGCACAAGCCCTGCTGGACCTTGCATTTCTCCTGGGGTCCATCTTTCTTTTGCCCCTCCCACCACTCAACCACACCTTCAAGCCAAAATGGTCACTGTGCACACCCCACTGCATGAGGCTGTCCACCTCCATTTTCCCATTCCCTCCTTCC
>JASGXE010011036.1:0-14012 GCA_030068105.1 Sinentomon sp. SZTP_YWyxl
CTTCGCGTGACAGAAACTTAACGATTATCGACTTGGAGCCATCAGAATTGGCAGGTCCAAGATAATGAGCTATGTCAACTTGACTGGAGTAATCAAAAGGAACATTGATGACCTTTGCGATTTTGTTGAGGATCGTCACCACTGGCTTTGGTGCACTCGAAGGATCCAGAAAGGGCAGACCTCTGATAATGAGATTGTTAATGCGGAGATATTGATCTGTACTCATCTGCCGGTCCTGCATATCGTGGAGCACTCCTTGGGTCTGTATGTTGGCATTCCGGGCCATCTGCAGTTCCTTGGCATTTTCTTCAACTTTGACTGATAAGGCCTTGGTTTCAGCTTGCAGGTGATCAAATTTAGCACTCATAAATTCCACTGATGCTTTCAACTCAGACTGTTGTGTGGAGATGTCTTTGACAGTGAGATCAATGTTTGTAATAACACCCAGGAAGTGGTCAATCTTCAAATTTAGAGCATCTATCTTATCACCAGGAGTGACCAAGGAGGAAGTAGATTCAGGATGATCACTTTTTTGTAGGCGGCTAGGCCGGCAAGTAGATGGCGAGATAGAGCCATGAGGCGTTACCGTGTTTGATGATGGTGATGTTGGAGCACAAGTGCCATTGGCAGCTGATCCAGAGCAGTTGATGCATGTCCAGATCGAGTTTGGCTGGCTAAAGGTGCCAAATTCAGGTTCCGTAAGTGATGTGCATTTCTTGTGGTACCAAATGTCACAGCTAAAATATAAGTATAAAGAATCCATTTTATGTAGGGTGCTTTGCATTGCCTAAGTCTTTGGCCTGGTGTCATAGGCCATTTGGAACAATGCTGCATCCATTTTCTAAGAGAATATGAAAACCAACCAAATGGAGCAGCAAAGGCTTAGATTTGAGCATCTGCTTCTATTATGGGGAAACCCTTTTATGCATTGACTCTTTGATCGGCCGATGTCTGTAATTGTCATTAGCCGGTGTCGGTCGCTGTCAGCAGCTTGTGTCGGTCACTGATTCAGAAGCCGGTGTCTGTAAGCAGCTTATTCAGCAGCCAGTGTCGGTCGATACCAATCAGCAGCCGATATCGTCGGTGTCAGCCACCGGTGTCGGTCCGTGTCAGCAGCCGATACGGACCGATTGAATTCAGTGAAGGTCGCTGATTCAGAAGTAGGAGTCAGTCACTGATTTACCTAACAGCCAGTGGTGTCGGTCACTGATTCTGCAGCTAGTGTCAGTCACTGATTCAGTAGTTGGTGTAGGTCGCTGCTGCCAGCAGACAGTTTCGCTCATTGATGTCCGCAGCTGGTGTCGGTTACAGATGTCAACACTGAACACGTGTTGGTCTTTACCCAATGTCACTAGCGATGTCGCCAATTCAGCAGCCGTGTCGTTTGCTGGTTCAATGGCTGGTGTCAATCGCTGATTCAGCAGCCGGGATTCAGCAGTCGCTGCAGTTAGCAGAAGCAGATAGTGTCTCTCTCTGATATCAGCACAGCGGGCATCCTGTGGTGTCGGTCGCAGATGTCTGATTGTCTAATGACACTGTTCTGTTGGCCGCTGATGTCAGCAATCAGCAGCTGGTATCGGGACACTTTTCAGGAGCCGATGTTGGTCACCGTCCACCGATTCTGCATCCAGTGTCCGTTACTGATTCAGCAGCCGGTATTGGTGGCTGATTCAACACACTGTGTTGGTCGTTGTTTGTTACGGGACGAACTGAAATGCGGACGCGGACCAATGGGAAATATGGCGATTCGCGAAACTGCAGGTTAGGTTAGGTAAGGTTGAGTTAGGTTTGACAATTAGGTTTGGTTAGGTTGGGTTAGATTTTTTTTTTTTTCTACATGTTTTTTAATCTTTTCAAAGAAAACAATTTCAATTTCAATCATGGTACAATTCGTAATTTCATTCATTTTCATCATAAAATTTCATAAACATCAACGAAAAAGTGTATTTGGATAAACAGTTGTTGGATTGAAAATGATTGTTCAAGGTATCAACTCACCGGTTTGAAGAGACGACGTTCCTTCGGCATCGTATAATTGACAAGAATCAACGTGTTCCATGTTTGAAGTGCCATTATTCAGAAAGGTAACAAAGAAACAATTCAGCTCTCACAGAGTGTCAAATGTTTAAAGTGAGTGTTCAAAGCACCTAAAAAGGAAGGTCGCCTCACCAAACCGGCAAGTATAGACCAAAAAAGAAAGTATATATTAGCGAGATTGAATCATGAGTAAAAATACAGTGGCATGGTGGCGTGTACTTGTGGAGAAGCCAAATGGCTTCCATGGAAAGTTGCTTAAATATCCTACCTAATTGAGAGAGGGGGCGGATAAAAAATTGTGGGGGTATGATGGACAGCTTTGTTTAGCATCTAATGTGTACAGTGATTTCCCTCAAATTTTCTCACGGCACATGGTGCAATTCATTCGATTCATGGAGTCTTCAAATAGTTTTGCCATGTGATAACAAAGTAAAACTAAAAACTTTAGGCAATTATTCCGGTGTAGTCAGGACAATACGTGCACCATATGTCGGATAATCTTAAAGGAAATCCCTGTACCTGTCCAACATGATTAGGTAAAGGAAATAATTGATTGTGACATCCTTTAAACTGTTGGAGGTCCACCCTGATATTCAAAAAACATCTGTTCAGTAATTATGTGCCTTTTTAATGACGCTTTGAATGTCTGATAAGAGGTTAGTTTTCGAAGGCCCAGTGGTAGCTGGTTCCACAAACGTGTGCCTAAAGAAAAAATTGACGTCCAACCAAGTTTTGACTTGTGTGGGTAGACGGGGCCATAAAGCTTGTTAGCTGACCTAAAGCTGTAGCAATTTTTGTCGTGATATACAAGTGTGTTTGGACGTATAGATGGTAAAAGAGGGCTATTTCGGGACGAGCTATAATTTTTGTAATAGATGAGTAATAATTGATAGTATATGATCTGAAATGTATTCATTAGTCCCAGTTTTTTAAAAGTGGCTTTTGTTGGTTCGTTATATGCTAAACCAGCCAAAATACGAATGGCTTTTTTGTGAAGGGTGTTAATGGGTATTATGATCGATTTTGAGGTAGTACCCCAGACTGATGCACAATATATAAGGTGGGAAAGAAAGTATGCATGGTAAATTGTCAAAAGAGCATCACCATTTAAATGCTCACGTGCTTTTCTCAGTAAGTATAAGCCAAAAACTAATTTTTTGTTAAGTGATGTACGTTCGAGTCCCAAGTTAAATAATCATCGAAATAGACCCCTAGTAACTTAACAATGTGATTTCTTTCAAATGTGGAACAACCAATGTGAATTTTATCGGGTACTATAAATTTGTTTGGTAGAAAAGAAATGTAGACTGTTTTACTTGTATTGATTGGGAGCTTGTTTGTTTTAGACCACAAAAGAACAATATTACACAAATTTTTCAGTTTCAAGGACATTGATACAGAGTCTATTGAAGATATCATTACAGTTAGATCGTCCGCAAAAGCAATTGGTACTGCATCATTGGTGAGTGTCGTTAACAAATCGTTTAAATAAACAATAAATAAAAGAGGACCTAATACGCTACCTTGAGGTACACCCTTATAAATAATAGATGAATCAGTAAGGT
The DNA here is from genome assembly GCA_030068105.1 of Sinentomon sp. SZTP_YWyxl. Taxonomy (NCBI): domain Eukaryota; kingdom Metazoa; phylum Arthropoda; class Protura; order Sinentomata; family Sinentomidae; genus Sinentomon; species Sinentomon sp. SZTP_YWyxl. The sequence goes on from JASGXE010011036.1 coordinate 3,603, forward strand.
GGGAATCAATCCGCATTCGCGATGTTCTCCCTGTCAAATATGATGTTAGAAGAGACAAAGGTGTACCCCTAATTCCGTAGCAGGAGAGTTTGTGTAGTAAAATAGCGTGATCGACTTGGTCAAATGCTTTGCTAAAGTCAACTAGCAAAGCTGCAGTGGCAAAACCAGCATCAAGCTGTAATTTGGCATACGTGGTTATGTTCATTAGTGCTTCCAAAGTCGATCTACATGGGAGAAAACCGAATTGGCAAGGCGACAAAACATTTTGCGCAAGAAAAAAGGAAAGCAGACGTTCATAAATAATTTTTTCGAATATTTTACTAAAGGAGGGGAGTAAGGAGATGGGACGGTAGTTTAAGGGACAGGTTCTGTCACCTGATTTAAAAATAGGAATAATCACCGATCTTTTTAATTCATATGGAAATATGCCCTGTTCTAACATCAAATTTGCCAGGTATGTCACAGGAGCAATAAGAGCAGATTGATTTTGCTTCAATATTTTAACCGGTAATTCACCTGGAGCCGGAGCAGAGTTTTTTAAGCAATTTATTATGCGATGTGTCTCCATGTTGGTGACAGGGGTGAAGAAAATTGAGGTCGCAGGACAACCAATGTTTGGTCCATCAGCTGTAGAATTTGGAGGTAAATGTGAAGGCGCATGTTTTGTAAAAGCTTGGTGGAATGTTCTAGCCACTGAAGCAGGGTTTGTAATTAATCTATCGGCATCTCGAATTACTATTGGAACCCTGGTAGAAGACTTTTTACACAGTATTTCATTGAAAATCTGCCAGGTTTCTCTTGGTGATTTAGCTGTAGCCAGTTTAGTTGCAAAGTATTTTTTTTTGGCAGCCGTTAATTTGACTTCAACCATATCATTTAGACGTGAGTATCTGGTAATTAGAGCCAAATGATAAGGTTTGTGTTGCAGTTTGGTTTTCAAATTGTCACGCAGCCTTAGTAGTTTGGCGATTTCATGCGAAACCCAAGGTATCTGGGTGAATCTGTCCAGTTTTGTAGAGAAAGGTTTTAGCCTGTGAGCAGAAACAAACAATTCTTCAATCATTGCAGAAAAAATGGAGAAAGCATTCTGACAATCAGATGTTGAAAATACAGGTAGCCAATCAATTTGAGACAAAAGATAATTGAAATGTTGTGAGCAGAAAACCTTATGAGTGGTTGCAAAATTACTTTGGGTTGAAGTTGTTTCATCATGGGGGACAGACAGAAAAGTTGGTCTATGGTCAGAGATCTCAAAATCGATGACACCAGCTACACAATTCTGTATTGATAAACTGGAGGTGAAATAACATCATTAGACATCCAATGATATGTGTCACAATCGATGACAACTATCAAACTGTGTATGATGATAAATGAGTAGAGTGAGAAAAAAAAGTACAAATTGGAAATAAATGGATATGTTATTTCAGGTAGGTTTAGTAATCAGCTGAGTAATGCATGAGTGGCTAAATCGGACATAGACATCGCGACGATGGAGAAATGACAGCCAAATTGATTGAAAGTCACCCAGTAAAAAACTTCTTCAAATGGTTCTCAATTGAAGATAAAAAATTAGCAGACTATCACAAAAAGTATTGACGGTAGCGTTGGAGCTCTGTAGAGAGCAATTATTAAAAAATTTACAGTTCTACAACTTAATGTATCATAGCAGACGTGGACAGCTATGGATTCTAATTTCCATTGATATTCAGTGAGTCGGTATTTAAGGAACTAAAGGCAAAACGGTTGTCAATATAAAGGGCAACACCACCACCTCTCTTTTCAACTCTGTTTGCAAAGACTGAAGCAAAACCCTGGAGCTGCAAGTGTTTTTCATGCATGATTTGACTCCATGTTTCAGTGACTGCAAGAAAGTGAATTGGTGTATGAAGACTGCATAGGAGGATTTTTAGTTTGTCAATGTTTTTTAAAAGTCCTCTAATATTGCAGTTAACAAAGGATAGGTATCCAGTCGGAACTAAAGTGGCAAAACTGCTCGGCACAACAAAATGAGAGAGTGGGCAATTGGGTGAAGACCATGGATAAGAGATCATTGCGAAATGTGTAAAGTATTATCACGAAAATCAAATTTAAGTAACATGAAATTACAATTTTTGAAGGTCTTCTAAGGAGTTTATGACAAACACACGATCGCCTTCTTTTCGACGGAGGTAAATCCTGCAGTCCCGTGTCCAGCAGAAACGCCAGTTATTAGTCGTCTTGAACTTCCAGACCGATTGGAACAGCACACTAGCTTCTTTGGATAAATGCTCCGATACATAAATTTGGGTGTTTGGGCAGTCCAGAAGATCGATATCATGTAGACGTAGACGAAGTTTCCGCATGCGACTCAGGAATGAGGCCTTTAGTTCTCTTGACACAAATTTAACGATAATGGATTTGGAGCCATTAGGATTAGCCCCTGTCAAATAATGAGCAACATCAACTTGCGTAGAGTAGTTGAATGGAAGATCTATGCGTGCAGCAATCTTTGAGAGAATCTTCTCCATTGGGTTGAAGTCAGCAGTGCGTTCAATGTATGGTAGTCCTTTTATTATCAAATTATTCAGACGTAGATACTGATCAACCTGGCAGTTACGTGTCTTCATATCAGCTATCTCACGAGTAGCAGCACGACCAGCTTCTACTATTCCATCAATGCGGTTGGGTTAGATTAGATTAGGGCAGTTTGGTTTGGAAGTTTGGGGGTTTAGATTCGCACTGCAGCCTCACCTCGCAGATTCCGCGATTTCTGCATTTTAGAAGAACCAGTTTGTTACCAGCAGACGGTGACTGCACCTGATGACAGCAGTTGTCAGTCGCTAATGTCATGTCGTCAATGTAATGCAGATTTGCAAGATTACGAGTCAAAATTGGAAGTCACCTCTTGTTTTTTGAAAACTTTAAACAGAGAACACTCTCCTCTTGATGAAAGCAGTGTGTTAAAAGTCAAATCCACCAGATCCTTTTGGTATTGGTAGGTACCCACGTTTTGTGCGAAATGCTTGCTTATCCAAACTATTCATTGGATAATGGATAAGCATTAAGCAAGCATTCCCAATAATGTCAAGCAAGCATTCCCAAAACAACAATTATTTCCCAGAATAAGTTGTTTACGACAGGATAGGTATCTTTCCTTTGACAACTCAGGTTTTGGCTGTTGACATCTTTCTAGTGGCTGGACGAATAGGTACCTAGCCACCAGAAAGATATCAACAACCAAAACCCAAGTTGTCAAAGGAAAGATATCCCGTTGGAAACGTATTTTTCTGTGAAATTAACAAGGCTAGATGTGTGTGTGTGTTGAGGAACCTAGAATGGTACCTGCTAGAAGCAAAAAAACACCTTACTTGCTTCAGTTGAGTCAAGCTGGGACAGCTGCCAAATTCCGAAAATCCCCAGTGCATCACCACTCACCAGAAAGCAGAATGGCGTCCCATCACACTGCCAGCAGCCCAAACAGCCCCAATGCCCTGCAACAAGCTGCCAGTAGACAGTGATGATCATTGCAAGAAGTCCAAAAAGAACAGGTTTCACAGTGACCAAGTTCATAAAGGTGTGGTTTTTATTAACTGCCGGCGCAACCGCAAATCCGATGAATCGGAGTAACCGCGCCGTGAAAATAAAAAGAACAGTCCCCCAAGTGGGAGAAGTCGGGCCGATATTCCACATTGCATCCCAGATTTGAAAAACCGATTTGGTTTTTGGGTGTGGGTGCAATGGGGAGAATGATTGAAGGAGGTGCAAAAATGGTACGGCAACAAGGCGAGAAAAAAAAAATAAAAAAAAATAAACCGTAACAAAAACATACCATCTCAGCACGTGGACGTTTTCATGAAGAATCTCCATCCAGTGGTTCGTCACAGTTGTCAAATTGCACAAAAAGTGACATCATGGTCACCAAAACAAAAACACTGTCCATGACCCATGTCCAAACATGACAAGTCACAAATTCAGTCAAAAAATTCAATTGATTCGATTCGTGCAAGAATGGGGAAAAAAATTACCAATTAGGCAAACTGAAATTTTGCGTTAACTACCTGTCTGTATCCTACCTATGTTCCAAATTTAAACATGATTGCAAGCTACCTAGGTATCTAGGTCCTACTATTTTTCTCTTTTTTCGCCTACCCCGATCCTACTCACAAAAAAGCTTCGAGATGTTGACTGCATTGAAAAATGAATGGGCTTTCTTCAAGTCAAACAAAGTTTACCTGCAAGCAACTCCACCGATGATGCGTCAGGTCAAATTCATCGGTGCGTCAGATTCAAGCGACGGCGACGCGGCGGCCATTTTGAAATTCAATGATGGCCGACGGCGCATTCTTTTTTTTCCAAAACGGGTAAACGCGATCGCGGCCGCGATTTTTTTTTTTTTTTTTTTTTGAAAAGCGCGGCAGTATTTTTTTCATTCAGTGTTTTTTTTTATTCCAAAAAATTTCTTGGATTCGAAGCGATTTTCGAATCCTTTTGTCGAATCCGAATCCTGAGTTGCTCGAATCCGAATCCTCTCGAATCCTGACAACCTCGAATCCGAATCCAACTCGAATCCGGATTCGAATTTCGAATCCCAAATTTTCGAATCCGAATCCAGGATTCGCACACCCCTAGTGCTCTAGAAACTGCGAGAAGGTTGCGTTGGGTGGATGGGAAGGAGGAATGCAGGCTCTGTGGGGCAGAGTCAGAGGACTTGTGCGACATATTCCTGTGGTGCAAGTCAATGATTGAAGAGAGACGTTTTTCTGGGTATCGGTATCGGTATCAGATTTACTCTGTTCTACAGGTTTTCATGCCATAAAGGCAATCATCAATTGTGAACAGCAGAGGTTCATCATATACCAGGGAAGGGAGGGGAAGGGATGGGAAGGGAACGCGACCGTCGGCTGCATTATCGAAAGGAGGGGTAAAGGGAAAAGGAGGGGAAAGGACCGCGAAGAGATCATCGGAATGTGGACGGGGCCTAGTCATATAGCAATCACTTCAGACACCCAAGCAGACACACACACATACACAACCAGGCAAGATCCAACCTTGAGCAAACTCTAACACTCATTTCCTCATGTATACCCAATCACAATCTCAAAAAATACACACAAAAGTGGAAAAAACTAGGTGGTAAAAATAGAATTTCCCAAGAAGATAGGGATGCAGGTGGTATGTAAAAAATCTGGCAAGATTCGCAATTGTCGAATCGAATCCTCGAATCGAATCAAGATTCGCCCAGCCCTAGAGGTACCTACCTTGTGCATCTCGTGTTTTATTCTGAGGGACATAGGCCTACCCACATGCATTAATGGCACTTATAGTAGGGGTAACCAGTGGTAGGTAGGTACCTACCTACTTATCTGCCTTTGCTGGTGTCTCACCTCATTCTGGAACCCATGTTCTGTCTTCCTAAATTTGCGCAATCCCCATTTATGGTGTACCTACCTTATCTTCATTCAATTCACCAACTTGATTCACATTTACGCATGCTTTATGCTCGGAAATTAATGTGCCTGAGATAAAATTAGGAAGATTCGAAATGAGATTCGATTCGATTCGAGGAAGCGATTCGATTCGATGCCGATTCGAACTCAACGATTCGACTCGAGAAGATTCGATTCGAAAGTGGAGACGGGATTCGGATTCGATTCGAGATTCGAAGAAGCAGGATTCGATTCGAGAGATTCGATTCGAAAGCCGATTCGCACAGCCAGGCTAATAGCGAGAGACGAAAGAGTGAGACAAGATTTAGGCCTTTTTTTAAGCCCTAGGTAGGAGGTCTTCGGAATGAGCGCGGGCAGTTTCCCAACAGCGAGCTTGAGAAGGGTTGGCATATGCTGTGGAACAGATTCCCGAGAACCCTACTTCCATGATGATTGAGATGCAGGTGATCTGCGGCAAGAAAATTAGAAGGGAGCCAGCAATTAGCATCCAGGAACGAGATGCCCAACTGTTGGCAGAGTGCAGCGATTCTGGAATTCAAGAGGTACAGACAGAGACTTTAAAGGAACGCGATCATTAGCAATGACGGCGGAAAAGATCAATCGAGCATCAGGAAATTGATTCCTGCTGCTATGAAAGAGATCAGACAGATTGCGAAGAACAATTTCTGGAGAGGCACCGTTGAGGAGATCATTGACACCACAATGAAGAAGAATAGTGGAGTAAGCTTGGCATTGGGAATTTGGAATGGCCTTCAAAGAGGATGACACCCTGGAAACAGTGGCACCAGGAATGCAGCGGAATTCAGTTCCAGAGGCCAGAAGACAGTTTGAATGCTTGATCATAGAATCCCCAATGACGAGCAGAGTGCTGGAAGGTTTTCCTTTCCCTTTGACTTGAGATGGTCCCGATTCAGAGTTTATAGTTAGATGGTGTTGAGGAATGCGTTGTGCATGGGTGTTTGATTGCTGGAGAGAGGTTGGTAGGAGTAGACATAGTAGGTCTGGCTACTGACCTGGATGCCATGATTCTGATCCTATTTTTGCAAGAAAAATTTCTCTGAATGTAGGCACCCATGGCTTTTGAAAAGCATATCCCTCACATGTATGTAACCAACGCTTACCTCATTTCTTTGATGGGGGGAATTTTAGTGGCTTAGAAGGGTTAATTTATTCTTGTCACAAGATGAAGATTTTTTGAGAATTTCTTGTGGGTTAATTTTGTTGTGGCTTATGCCAAAATGTGAATTTTGCTGCACGGGATAATAAAAAGTAATTTGCAAAACTGTCAAAAAAAAAAAGATGAACAAAAAGGCTGAGTAGACTTAGGCAAGGAGAGAGATGGAGGCTGCACAGTACCTGGATCAACAGAAGTAACAGAGGACCCCATGACAGAAACCTTCCAGGCAGGAATGACCTTTGTTGGAATGGAAGTCCCGGAACAACTGAAAGGAGCTGCGACTGCACCAGCATAGGAAAGCGTGCCCGGAACAACTCTGGGCGCAGACTCACGAGGTGGGAATGCAGAAGGAAGAGAAGCACAAGGTCCAATGGGTGAGGCGATAGAAGGGACATCCGAGATATTATGAATTTTTTTTAAAAAACTGCGGGATCAGCAGCCAGCAGCAAAAAGTGGCGCGACCCCTCATCGCCGACGCGATGAGGCCACGAAGGAGGCCAGAAAACAAAAGACCCAATAGTGAGTGAGTCGGAGCGCATGAAAAAGAAAATCCAACAACATAGCATCATCAGGGAATAGGGATGCAATGTTGTTAGCATCTCAGGAGGCATTTGCAAAAAAAATAGCATCACATACCCATGTTCAATGTTTCATCGTTTCCAATTCGTCAAGATGACAGGTCGTTGGATTGAGAATCATCACATTGGAAATGTTGAGTCAATTCCGGTGTCGTATCATCAAAAACAGCACAATGAAAAATTGAACAGTTTTGCGTGTGCAAGTGCAATTTCCAATTTAGACATATACGAGAAAAAGAAGAAGAAAAGAAAATTAAACATTTGTAAGGTCGTACAAATACGAGCCAAACATTTATTGGAAAATGTAGGGGGGTCATACCCTAACCTAAGAAGAACCTACCTATCTGGGAAAACAATGTGATCACCTAGGATAGGCCTAAGAATCTCTACAAGATGAGAGATGTGGTATGGTACCTTCAAACTGACAAGTTCAGCTTATTTGGAGTGGCAATGCCATCCCCAAGAATCTTCAATGCATGGGGATGCAGCCCGGCAGGCATCAGCTGGCAGAGCATCAGGAAATGAGCCAGAAGTTCTCGCGCCGAAGCGGTAAGTAGATCCTTCCAGCCCACTTCCATCAGCTCTACCACTGAATGTGGGTTTTGCCTAGGTAGGAGCACAACCTGAATAGTGTATATGAACCGAACCCCGGACCCCGGCCAGGTCGTCCATTGCTTCAGAGTTTAGGCTTAATCAGTTTAGGCTTAATGATTGACCGAAATTTTGCCTCAGGTAAATGGACCATTTCAGAGGAGATAAAGAGCTTGTTCCACAAGAAAAGGTATCGGTTTATGAAGGAAAACCTATCCACGTTTTTACATAAAACAGGAGGGGTGAAGGAAACGCAGGTCCCTGCCCTTGTTGAATTGTTGTTTGGGGAGAGAGATAAGGTGCAATCCCCCCACCCACCCTCACCGAGGATACATTTCCTGAAAGCTGTGATGCCATGCAACTGCCTTCTCACTTCAAGGGTGTCCCAACCAAGCTCCTCCCGAAGCAGTGTAACACTAGATTGGAAGGTGAAATTTCCTGTTACAAATCTCACAGCTCTTCGTTGAACGGCTTCAATTGATTCAATATGACATTGTTGATAAGGCTCCCAAGTTGTTGTGGAGTATTCCAGGATTGAGCGCACAGTAGAGAAATACAAAATTGATTTAACCTTTCTGGATGCATAGAAATAATGTCTGATGAGAAATTTCAGTTGCTTGGAGGCACGTTTGACTATTTGAGAGATATGCTCACTCCAACTAAGTTTTGATGTGAAAAGGATACCGAGGTATTTGATTGATGATGGCCTTGACAGAGCTTTACCGTCGACTAGGTAGTCAGAGCACAGAGCAGGAGTGCAACTGAAGGACATGACAGAGGTCTTGGCAACATCAATCTCCATGCTATTTTCAACACACCACATGTAAATGTTGTCAATGTCAGACTGTAAGATTTCGGAATCATCGGGTGAATCGATGATGTGGTAAATAACCACATCGTCAGCAAAGGGCCTAACTTTAGAGCGAACATTCCCTGTCATGTCGTTTATGTAAATGAGAAAAAGAAGTGGTCCACAAACTGACCCTTGTGGTATTCCACTGGATAGTGCGAGGGGTTCCGAAGACTCATCACACACAAGGACTTGGAAGTATCTTTTGACTTCCAAGTCAAAAGATACTTATCATTTGACTAGGGCAGTTCAAGAGAGCGACATAAAAAACATAATTTGGGAGAAAGAGAGAAAAATGAAAAACAAGAAACAGAAACAAACAACAAATCAAATCCAAAAATCGACAAAATCCGCGGAGCACGCACCAAACTTCGAAAAACGCGTCCGCTCGCGTCAGCAGCCGACGGAAAAAAAAGGGTGGATGGATGTGGACAGGGGAATTCACAAAGAGCAGGAATGGGCGCTTGTTCGTGAGCGACTGGGAATAGGGAGGGAGAAGGAATCAGACCAGTGGGTGGAACATGCGAAGCGATATCTTGTGAAGTGGAAGGGAAAGGTTTCTGCTGCCTAGGAGTGAGGGTGGTTGGAGATTTTGTTTTCTTTATCTATTTTTTAGGATCCGATCTGGTGCATTGCCACGGTGTTGATATACATGAGGTTTGGGAAAGGGTCGGGGACCCACGTCCAGACCTAAGCCGGGAACCTGCCCGGAGACGGCGGCCCATGCTGGCGGCCCCCCCACTGCGTGGTCAGTGCAAAACCTTTTTTCACGCAGCTGGGAAGAGGGAGTGTGCGTACTGCTGGCGAACGCCGATGGTGCTTCCGTGACTCCCTGCGCTAGTTAACCGAGCTTATGCCGGACAGCGGCAGTTTTAAAAAAAAAAAGCGCTATCGCCGCGTGACTGACAAGGCGAACCATTCCCCCGTTGTCAGGGTTGAGCATAGGGGGGTAGGGGGTGGTAACCCCCCCTGGCCTTCGGCCGAGGTTACCCCCCCCCAGCCTTTTTCCGACGGGAAGGCCAAGGGTACCGTCGGAAAAAGGTGGGAAAAGAGTCCTGGTGTGTGTGCAGGGCACACACCAGGACTTCAATAGGAGCAACATTGTTTCCTTGTACTTTCTGTTTTGATTCCCCTGCCGGAAAAAGGCTAGAGGGGGTAACTTCTGCCTTTGGCCGAGGTTACCCCCCCTACCCCCCACCCTAGAATGTTGCTGTCAAAGTCCTTCCTGGTGTGTGCCCTGAACACACCAGGAAGGACTTCAATAGCAACATTCTGTTTCTTTTGTACCTACTTCCTTTTTGATTCCCCTGCCGGAAAAAGGCCAGGGTGGGGGGTAACCTCGGCCTTTGGCTCAGGTTACCCCCTATCCTTTTTCCAAGGGTACCTTTGGCCAAAGTCCTCGTGTGTCCTCATGTCCTGCACACACCAGGAAGGACTTCAATGGCAACATTCTGTTTCTTTTGTAATTCCTGTTTTGATTCCCCTGCTGGAAAAAGGCTAGGGGGGGTAACCTCGACCTTCGGCCGATGTTACCCCCTAGCCTTTTTCCGAGGGGACCCTTGGCCGAAGTCCTGGTGTGTGCCCTGCACTACCCAGGACTTCAATAGCTACATTCTGTTTCTTTTGTACTTTCTGTTTTGATTTACAGAAAATGGTAAAATGAAAAAAAACTCATCCAGAAAGTCATGTCTGACAGTTATTTCCTTGCTCCATCTATTGCGACTGCAAACCCTCCAGGATAAGGAAAAAAGGACCTGAAATGTCGTAAAATGGCATCTGAGGACC
>JASGXE010011037.1:0-15055 GCA_030068105.1 Sinentomon sp. SZTP_YWyxl
GTTTTTACGTAGTTTAAGTGTGTTATAACTGAGGCATAATTTCACCAGCTTTGCTGACACATTGCCTCAGTTGTAAAGTTTTCTCTTTATGGGTCTGAGTACGTGATACATCTAGGACCAAATGCCTGCATTGAATTGAAATTGACCCATCATTTTCAATATCCAATTTCTGTTGTTTGTCTTTTGAGTGGGCCCAACCACGTTGAGTAGGCCAAAACGTGGTATATGAAACAACCATCTCATATAGGTACGTTTTGAGTTCTGCATGACCTTTGTGCCTATTACCACCTACCAGTCATGCATTAAAATTGCCTTTCATTTCAACATCCAATCTCAATTTCTTTCTGGTGTTGCTTACAGTTGTAGGTAGGTTCAGTAGGTAGGTAGGTAGGTAGGTATATCGGTCCCCAATGCCATTTTCTCTCTTGTTGTGCTCCAGTGTTTTAATCTTCATTTTTTTGCGTTCTTTCCAATTTTTTTTTTTCTCTTCCATCTTCCAACCTTGCAATGATTCAATCATTGCGGTTAGCACTTTAACTTAGGGATGCATATTTGAACATGTGTTTTCAATATCACTGATTTGTATCGTTTTGAGGAACTGTTAATTCAATCTGGCCTTTGATCGACATTTCAACTGGAGTTGGTCTTGCAACCACTGGATGTGGCGTCAATGATCTTCGAATTGTTGCAAGGTTGGTTGAATTAAAATTCAAATAATATCTTGTGCTTATTTTGCCAAAAACTTTGTATGCATTGTTATTTTGATAAACTGAATTGGATTATTTGGATAATAATAATAATAATAATATAATCGTTCCCAAGAAAAAAAATCAAAAGCATTAAACGATCTAGTTCGAAAACATCATTTGTAACTGGTGTCAGTGTTAGGAAACATGCACAAATATACAATCTGACACGGTGTCAGTGTTAAGACAAGTTGCAAAATCTTACTGACCCCCATGTCAGTAATAGGGAAAAGCAACATTTTGGGCTTCCTATACCTGACACCTTTTCAACTTGATCAAAAAATGTGCAATTTGGATTTTGTTTACATGCATCTTGTCCGTCGCAGTTTCAGGAATCCAAATATGTAATTACATTTCAGATATTCCAAATACTTTCCAAGAAAATGCTCCATTCGTCTGGTTACCAAAAAATCAAAATGAGCTAAAAAAAGGCTGTTTTTGGTGTTTTCTATGTTTGAACCTTCACAACTTCATACCTGGTGATCCAAATGAGTTGAAATTTTGATAGAATATGGGCAACAGAATGCCAATTATGCGCCAATTGTCAGATTTTGAATTTCCTTCAACAGAAAGAAAAATCGTGAATTTTCCTTGGGGGTGTCAGTATTAGGGCGGGTGTCAGTATTAGGGCACTTCACCCTAGGTAATACAAAACTCAGATAGGCAGCCTGAATCTGGCCACTGCCTTCATTTATTTTCGTAGGTACCTACCATGAGTAACAAGGAAGGCAGGACCTCTGTTATCAAAATACAAACGCAAAAGTCGGTTCGAGAAGATAAATTTAATTAAAAAAAAAAAAAAAATTGCAAATACACCAACATAAAAATAAATACCTTCCTACATGAATACCTTATAAAAACAAATTTTCAAGAAAAACAAAATAATAAACAAGTAGACATGAAAAACCTAGGGGCTCAAAAAAAATAAATAAATAAATACATCAAAGTAAGTCCAGGGAAACAATCATAGCAGAAAAGTACCACATCCCCATCTGTTCGAAGATCGATCATGAGCATGGTGAAGACCTTACAAGTAGCTGCCTGACATGATCACGAAAAGCGGGACCCTTCATTGCAAGGCAGTCTGGAGTAAGATTTAGACTATTCCATAGGAAAATAGAGCCAACAAAGAAACTGTGTCTGTCCAGGTTACCGAATGTGCAAGGGATTTTCAATGAAAGATTTTTACATTTTCTTGTGGAGCCGGTGTTTAGACTTGGATGCAAACACGTTTCTGCCCACCCACCTCTGTCAAGGATGCAATTTCTGAGAATCTCAAGAGCATGCAACTTCCTCCTGAGCTCAAGGGATTCCCAACCCAATTCCCGAAGAAGTCCACTCACACTTACAACTGGGTAATGGCCAATGATTCCGCACACAAACCTCGCCGCTCTTCTCTGCACAGCCTCTACTTTATCGATTTGACATGAAAGATGAGGATTCCATGTGGTAGTTGAATACTCAAGCAAGGACCTAACAGTGGAAAAGTACAGAATAGTCTTTACACGTCTGGATGCTGAAGAGTAATTTCTGATGAGAAATTTTAATTGCACTGAAGCCCGTTTGACAATGCTGCAGATATATGGGCCCCAATCCAGTTTCCTGTTGAAGGTCAATCCCAAATATTTCACTGAATCTGGTCTTGGGAGAACAGTGCCACCAGAAGTATAATCACAAAGGGTGACCCTATTAGAGCGGTGGAAAGAAATTACATTTGATTTTGATGTGTTTATTTCCATGAGGTTTGATTTGCACCAATCAGTCACAGTATCAAGGTCAAGCTGAAGCAGTTGCGAGTCATCCTGTGTCAAAAGAGGTCTATACAAGACAATGTCATCAGCAAACAATCGTACACATGAACCGATACCTTCGGTAATGTCATTGATATAGATGAGGAAGAGAAGGGGGCCACACACCGAACCCTGTGGGATACCGCTAGTGAGTGCCTGACAGTCTGATTTTTCCCCGTTCAGAAGAACCTGGAAATTTCGGTTGGAGACAAATGTTATGATCCAATTGAAAATATTTTCGGGAATGGCCAATTGTGCCAATTTTGCACAAAGTACAGGAATGGAAACTCTGTCAAATGCTTTCACCAAGTCAATGAAGATAGCATCAACCTGAGTGCCTACTTTAAGGTGCTGGATGATATCATGTGAGAAAGAAGTCAGTTGTGTTTCACACGAGAATCCTGATCTAAAACCATGCTGGAATTTGCTAAAGAAGTCCCCACATTCAAGGAGGTTACGTAAATATCCTGCCACAATTTTCTCCATTAACTTAGCTGAAGAGCAAATCAGGCTTATTGGTCTGAAGGAGGTCAGGGACACTGGCAATCCACCCTTAGGAAGGGGTTTGACAATATTCAACATCCAATCATTTGGAATGATATTACTTGACAAGGAGTTGTAGAAAATGACCAAAAGAAACTTGGATAATACATCAGCATGGTTTTTAAAGAAGATCATCGGTATCCCATCAACCAAGTCAAAGGTGGAGTTTTTGCATGAGCGGATGGTTGCTGCAATTGCCTCAGGGGTAAAGATATCAGCATCTCTTATGAACTGTTGGTGTTCAGTTTGGTAGGCAGTGCCATGATTTGACTGAACAGGATTAAGAAAAGCCACTACAGCCTTAGCAAAAGAGTCACTAATTTTGGAAGAGGAATTGTGTTTTGCATTCACAGGTCGTAGGTCCATGTCGTTTGCCAACACCAATTTTCTAGTTTTAGTTTTGGAGTGATGAAATGTCCAGAAGGTTTTGGTGCTGATAACATCATTTATTGCAAGGTGCCTCAAAAACTTTGTTTCTGTTGCCCGTAGTTCCCTTTGGTAGGCTCTTAAAGCAGATATGTAACTTGTCGTAAGCTGAGGCTTAGACAAGCTTCTCTGGAATAGACTACGAAGTCTGCAGTACTTTGAGCGAAGATTGCGATTAAACCAGGTAGGCACTGGTTCCCCATCTAAACGTGGATTATGTTTAATTGGAATATAGTGCTTGATTGCCAGAGCGCATAATTCCTTAAAGTCCTGCCACAGAAGATGGACATCGGCTACTGGTTCAATGTCACAAAAGGACCAGCTCAAAAACCTATCGACCGCTTCTTTGTCATACGAGCAAAAATTAGGTTGTTGCTGACATTGGGAGGACACTATGCTTGGCACAGCAGGAAGTTTAGCAGCCTCGACACTGAAACAGGCTGACACCATGAGATGATCACTCAGGCCTGGGATTGCCCTGATGGAATTTAGATTTAGCTTCGGGCAGTGGAACAACAGATCAATAGTGGACCCATCAAGACAATTAGGATCAGAACTAGCTGGCCTAGTAACAAAATCCACACACTGCTTAAGTGCAAAGGAATCCATGAATCTCAAAAGACCAGGGGGGAAAAGATCATGCTCTTCACTTTCGCTGAGAACATTGATGTTAAAATCCCCCAACATGAGTATGGGATGGGTATTATCCACCATACGAAGTGATAGAATAGCTGAGGCACACTCACTGCAGATGGCAGAAAAATTTTCAAGTGGCAAGCCAGGAGGGCGATATAAGAGTATGACAATGGTTGCCGGAATACTAAACTCAAGGGCCACAATCAAAAGCTCATACAATTTGCTGGTGAATAACAGTTTTGGTTTAAAATGAGACTTAATCCCCAACAAGACTCCACCTCCAAACCTGGAGCGATCGCGCCTGAAAATGACAAAACAAGATGGCAGAATATCCACTTCAACACAGGAGTCATCTAGCCAAGATTCTGTAACTGCAATTATATCAGGATTGAGTGGTTCGAAAATAGGACGTAAAGCATAACGCTTAGGTAAAATACTTCTGGCATTGAGCATAATGAGAGAGAAGGGCGACCAGAGGCTGGATTGGCTCAATGAAGATGATTGCCGAGGTGATAAAAGCTGCTGACTAGACCCAGAACTGCGTGAGGCATTGGAGCCATGATGTTGCTCTTGTGGCTCGGGAACAGCCCAGGTGGAACAACCAGGCCTAACAGTTAGCATAAAAAAGCATTGGTGGAGCGAAGTATTTCTGTACCCACCTTAGCAGCCCCTACCATGGAGTAATGGAGTCCATCTTGTGACATGGCATCACTCTGAACAGCACGTAGGTCCAAAAAGTTTACGTTTACAATATTACTGCAATAAAATGCCAAGGATTCATTCAGCCTGTTGATCTTTTGCTGGACATAGTCACCTTTATACAATCTGGGAGGAATGGAACAAATATTTAGCTTCACATTGAGATTGTTTTGGGCAGCAGGACCAGAGAGACTTGCATTTATACCAGTTATGAGGCGACAAAAGGTGAAAAAAGTATCTGAGGCTGAGAGTTCAGCAATGTCAAGCTCGCCAACAGCCAAGTTAACAAGCACATTGCTGTTGGGGGCTAAACCAGAAAGACATCTTTTAAGGATATTAAAGACCTCACTGACCCTCAGACCCTCCTTCCACCGAGAAAATTTGTTACAAAGTTTAACATTGGAGAGAGAAGGGTAAATCCGCCTAAGGTTTGAGCTTCCAATATTGATGACAGCTGGCAGTGCAGGATTGGGACAAGAGGAGGACGCAGAAGTCCCATCGTGTGGATAGGAGGTGGTATTCTGCACTCTAGAGGAATCTGGGCTTGTGGCTGGCTGACGGGAAGAATCAGCACCTTCGTGGACACTCAATATTGCTGACGGAGATGAATCAAGAGGGGCAGAGCAATGAATCGGAGAATGAGAGGCTGCAACAGGTGCTGGACCTGCCAATGATGGCGATGTAGGCCCAGGTGGCAATTTAGTACGAGAAAGGAGGTCCTGCCTCAGCTCAAGAATAACTGCCTCCAGTTTTGAGATTGTGTTTTTCATGTCCCCAATTTCCAAAGAGAGCTGACAAGTCTTGCAGGAAAAGACAATGTTTGCAGCACCATTGAAGGAGCAATTGAGCCCAGATCCTTCAAAAGAGACCCAACCTGAACAGTCATCGCATTGAACCCAGTCAGAAATTATAGGTTCCTTTGGCTTTGCCTTCGAGCGCTTCGCTCCTGCCGGTACAGGCCCTTTAGTGGGTGCACGAGGGGTTGAGGAGGTGGGTCCTGGATTAAGCTCCACATCTCCAGAACACAACAAAAGTTGGCAGATCACCAATGCGATCCAGGTCAGGAGAAGTTTTTTCGTCAAGAACCCCAGTTTCAAATCAACCCTGCAATTCAGTGAGAGTAGCCGAAAGGTCGTAGCAAGGGAAAGTGAAGGACTTTTGCACGGAAAATGGCCCAAACTGGAGATTGCACAAAACGCTCAAAAGATCTCGAACGATCAAGCTGATGCTGAATCAAAGAAAATCCAGAAACTGGCTCTGTGCAGTTCAAAAAAATGAGAAACTGAAAATAAAAACGAAAAGCCCAGGACGCCATTGTGGGTCACAGCAAAAAAGGACAAACAACGAAAATAAATACCACAAAAGAACAAATCAATTGAAAACTGTGGACAAATTCAAATTCATTTGATCTGGAAGTGGAGTTTTGCGATCTTAAAAGTGCCGAGAACCCAAAATGTTGTTGATGCTCATCGCTTGCGTTTTGCGAGTTCCGGAATGTGGTGTTGGCATTTTTTCCGGAATTCGGGACATCGTGCCGAAAACCAAATTCCGAGCGCGTCCGTCCGGTTGTCGAGCACGTCCCACTTGTGATGCACGTGAGAATTGACATCTTTTCGCGACATTTGCAGGATCTTCATCATCTTTTCAGACAGCAGCATTTGCACCTATCGTATTTGTGCCCAATCATCAGCGTCCAGGTCTCGTGGGTATGGGTTGGGTACGGGTATGAAATTTTCACGGGTATGGGTGGGTACGGGTTTCGTACTCATGGGTATGGGTTGGGTTTGGGTATCGCGGTCACGGGTACGGGTGGGTACGGGTAAAAAAATCCAAAAAATTATGGGTATGGGTGGGTACGGGTTTCACCTTCACGGGTATGGGTTGGGTGTGGGTATTGAAAACTCCACCCGTGCAGGACTCTACTCCCCAGGACCTATCTCTTGCTCTCTTGAACTGCCCCGGTCAGCCATTCAACCTTTCAGCCGTTCCATCGATCTCCTCACCTATAGGATCTTGTTTAATCCCACCTCTTGGTCCCATGCCCAAAGTTATCCCAGGGACCCTTTCTTATGCGGACATAGTCTCAGCTCCTCTCTCCAGCCCTGGCTCATCTGTAGCAACCAAGCATGATTTTCCTTCCCTGCAGGTGCCTGTTGTGGAATCCCCTGTTGCTGCAATCAATCCGGGCAATGTGCAGACCTCCTCAATACTTTTGCCAAATGCCTCTCTGGATTCCTTTTCTTCCCACCCTCGAACTGATTCCACCAACCAATCCTTGCCCAACAACCCATGCTCAAGGGAATCTTCTACTTCATCTGCTTCTGGACCACCTCATGACAGAAAGAAAGTTTCAAAGCCCTTGCTTATCATTGGAGATTCCATGATTAAGCACCTAAACCATCTCCATGCCTCTGGAACTGAATTCCGCTGTCTTCCTGGTGCTACTCTCTCCAGAATTTCCTCCACATTAAACACTGTTTCAAAGTCCCGAACGTTCTCAACAGTTCTTGTGCATGCTGGCACCAATGACCTCCTCAGTGGTGCATCACCGGAAGATGTTCTTGGCCGTGTATCTGACCTTTTTCAGAGCTGCAGGAACCTTTTTCCCGTTGCCCGGCTGATCTTTTCTGCAGTGATTGCTAATGATCGTGTTCCTTTGAACTTTCTTTATCTTTTGAACTCCAGGATTGCTGCACTCTGCCAGCAGCTCGACATATCGTTTCTGGATGCTAATTGTTGGCTCCCTGCTAACTTTCTTGCCAGAGATCGCCTGCATCTCAATTATCATGGAAGTGGGGTTCTCGGGAATCTGTTTCGAAGCATTTCCCAGCCTTTCTCAAGCTCGCTGTTGGCAAACTGCCAGCGCTCATTCCAAAAACCGCCTATTTAGCACTCAGGAACCCTAAATCTTGTCCCACTCTTTCGTCGTTTGCTATCCTGAGTGCTCCCTTTACCTTGGATTCCTTTGCTGAATTCTGCATAGTGCAGGAGAATTGCTATTTGCAACCAAATTCGACTGCTGCCTTGCCTCCAGCTGGTTCACAAACAACCTCTCCCTTGTCGTACCTATCAGTCCTTCAGATGAACTGCCGCAGCATTCGCAACAAATTGAACGAGCTCACTACTCTGCTTGAAATGCATGATCCTGATATCCTGATTCTCACAGAAACTTGGCTTGATGATAGCATTGGTACCCATGAATTCCTTCCATCTTATTTCACTGTGTATCGCAGGGACCGTTGCAGATGCGGCGATGGTGTCCTAGTCGGTATACGGTGCTCACTGAGTTCTTCCCTCGTGTTTTCCAGCTCTACACACGAATTTCTTTTATGTTCTCTTTCCCTCAAGTCGTTAGGTAACAAACCATTCTACATTGTGGGTGGGTATCGTCCACCGGATTCCTCTCCTGGGATATTTCATGAACTGACCACTCAGTTGGTCAACCTCAATCTGTTTAACGATTTGACGACTCCCTTGCTTATTTCTGGTGATTTCAAGCTTCCTGATTTGAACTGGGAAAATCTTTCCCCTTCACCAAATTGCTGTTACATGGTCTCTCTGTCAACCGAGCTGCTTCCGAATTCTGCCTTGACTTCGGCCTCGATCAATTGGTCAAGGTTCCCACTCGTCCTGCTTCCAAGTCCATCTTGGATATTTTTCTCATGCGGCCTACTCACTTTTCTAATGTCTCTGTCGAAACAGGCTTGAGTGATCACTTGGCTGTTCTGCTCACCTTACGCTTGTCAGTTCCACCATGTGATTTTGAGCCATCAGTCTTGATCAGAGATTTCTCACGAATGGACAGTGTTGGGTTTTCTGACTTCCTGCTGGGATCATTTCTCTCTTTTCGGGACAGATATTTGACATCACCCATCAATACACTTTGGTGTGATTTCGAGTCCATAGTTCACCATGGTATCAGTCAGTTTGTGCCTGCAAGTCTCAGTAGGCCCAGAACCAAGTCCTCATCCTTCAGTTATCCCCCACACATTCGCCACCTTTCACGTCAGTGCAGAAAATACTACAAATTTCGGCACAACTCTGAATTCTGCTCCAGAATCTACGATTCCCTCTGTTCTGACCTTGCAGCTGCAAAACTGCACCATGAAAATAACCTCCTTTCTCGTCTTTCTCTCAGGCCAGGCGCAATCAACTCTAGCTCCCATGGTACCTACCTTGCAAAATGCCTGGAAACAGGTAAATAAAAGGTACCTATCGTGGTTCAGTTTGTATATCTTCTTCGAATATCATGCTATTTGCTGATGACTGTGTCCTCTACCAAGACCATTCAATCTCAATCTGATGTAAACTTACTGCAGGATGATCTTGCTTCCCTTGACTCTTGGAGCCTGCAGTGGGGCCTTGCGCTAAATGCATTAAAGTGTGTCCACATCCGGTTCTCGACTAAGCTTCATCCCCTTCAATCCTCTTATATCCTTCCTTCTTCGGCCGTTTTCTTGACCACCTCAACATCCTGCAAATATCTTGGTGTAACACTGACATCCGACCTGTCCTGGAAATTGCATATAAACACTATTGCACGTAATGCCAATTTTGCTCTTCTCAAAATCAGACGCATATTCAAATCTTGTTCTCCTGCAACCAAGGAAATTCTCTACATTTCACTTATCCGTCCCCTCCTGGAATATGCCTGCATAATCTGGGATCCTTTCCACATCTCTCTCATTCACGAACTTGAAAAAGTCCAACGCAGAGCAGGTCGCTTTGTAAAGAATGATTTCTCTCCCTACTCGAGCGTCTCTTCAATGCTTTCCTCTCTGAATTGGCCACCACTCTGACAGGCATTCTCAGTTCAGGCTTTCAGCTCTCAGTAAAATTTTCACACATCACGGTGGTTGGTCATGTCTTTCTGATACTCTTGCTGCTCCTGCTTACATTGGTCGACATGACCATGCTTTCAAGATTAACCTTTATCAACCTTCCAAAAACATACTCAAGTATTCATTCATTCCAAGATCTATTGTGGACTGGAATTGTTTATCCCACAACTCTGTTGAATCACTAATTCTGTCTCAAAATATGCCCGATTGTTCTTAATTAAGCCTAATCTTGTGGGCCCTATTCGGATCTGGTGCAATGCATGGGGTTGATAAAGTTGTGGTCTGGGAACGGGTCAGCGACCCATGCCCAGACCTAAGCCGGGAACCTGCCCGGAGACGGCGGCCCATGTTGGCGGCCCCCCACTGCATGGTCAGTGCAAAACCTTTTTCACGCAGCTGAGAAGAGGGAGTGTGCGTACTGCTGGCAAACGCCGCTGGTGCTTCCGTGACTCCCTGCGCTTGTTAACCGGCAGTTGCCGGACGGCGCTCTCGCCGCGCGACTGATGCAAGGCGAACCTTTCCCTCATTGTAGTGCACTGGGTAGGGTAGGTACTCACGTATTGCTCTAAAATGCTCTCATCCCTTATCATGTTTCAAACTTTGCCTTTATTTACCATCCAAGTTCATCTTGATGTAGGTACCAACCTACCTATTCTTTCATTCCATGTACCTGCCTGTTTTCTCTCGAATCAGTTGTTCAAATCTAAAATTGTTACATTTCTTTCAAAATTTCAGATTCCCCTTTTCTGCTTCTTTTTTCTCTTTGTTTTTTTTTTCTCACTCTTTTTTCTCGTTTTTTTTTTCTCTTTTCTTTTTTGCTTTTTTTTCTTTTTTTTTCTCATTCTTTTTTTTCCTCTTTTTTATCCTTTTCTTTGTTTTTGTTTTTTTCCTTTTTCCTTCTTTTTTTCTCTTCTTTTCTTTTTTTTTTACATACCTACCACCTGCATCCCTATCTTCTCGGGATGTTCTATTTTACTAGTTTTTTCCACTTTTGTATTTTTTTGGGATTGTGATTGGGTATGCATGAGGAAATGAGTGTTAGAGTTTGCTCAAGGTTGGATCTTGCCTGGTTGTGTATGTGTGTGTGTCTGCTTGGGTGTCTGAAGTGATTGATATATGACTAGGCCCCGTCCACATTCCGATGATCTCTTCGCGGTCCTTTCCCCTCCTTTTCCTTTTACTTCTTTCGATAATGCAGGTGACGGTCGCGTTCCCTTCCCCTCCCTTTCCTGGTATTTGATGAACCTCTGCTGTTCACAATTGATGATTGCCCTATGGCATGAAAACCTGTAGAACAGAGTAAATCTGATACCAATACCGATACCGAAGGCTGCTGTGCACTCGTTTCATTTCTGTTCATTGAATCAATCGGGCTTGATTTAACGTTGGCTCATGACGCACACCAGATGAGGATTTCCTGGGAGTGGCCGGTCTGTGTCAAATGTCCGAAGATGACGTCAGTAAAGCACTGTCTGGAGGGCAGCTCTCAAGCCAGACAGTGGTCTTACTTTATCGTCAAGTCTATGAAGACCGCATATTCTGGTTTCCTGTGCTTTTTTCGCCCCGTGACGAAAGACTTGCCCACTTTCGTGTTTTTATTAATGACGTCGAATGGGTTGACGTTAAGATTCTGTAGCACAAGCTCACCAGTGGCGGGAATTATTCGCTCAATATGCAGCTTGTATCTATCTGTTGCGGAGAAAAAAGGGGGGACTTTGTGAGGGTCAACTCGGACTTGCAGGAATTGAAATAATGCAGTCGGGTGCCAATTGCCATACTTGTTTTACGTCTCATCACAACATGTTGTATTTAGTAAAAAAAAACAATAAGCATGGAGCAGTCCAGCCACCCATTGAGCATAACTTTGCGCGTCAGCATCTTGTCAGTGACCCGAGTGTGCGGCCGCCTTTGCTTGGCCGATGCAATCATTGCAAAAATTTGTCATACCTATTGCATAAAAAATTACTTTTGATAAGCTCAATTACGAGCAGAAAACACTGCGGCGTGTCCTGACTTAGGTGCCGGACGCGGTGTTTGCACAGCAGATCTTTAAGTGCCTAAAGTTCAGTTTTTTTGTGATCCATGTGATTTGACCACGAATGTGTTGGTGTCTTAAACTATTCAATTCCTCCCAAAGGTAGGTACCTACCTACTTACGTGAACAAAGAAAGAAAAACTCACGTATTGAAAAATGACAATAATTAACCGGTCAAGCCCGGGCGATGTACAGTTACTAGAGGTGCTCGATACCATCGATACCGATACCAAAAGTATCGATACCGATACCTGGAACACGAAATCGATACCAATACCGATACCAAAACTCTCGATACCGATACCGATTTCGATACCTGAAAATTTTGTTCCGAAGTCATGATTCTGTTTTCTGAAACTTTTCTGTTTTCTGAGAACCTTGCTGTTCTCCATTGATGATTGCCCAAGTGGCATGAAAGCCTGTCCAAAACAACATACCTATCTGATAGGTTAAGGTAGGTACCAACCTAGGGCCTATACTGATCGTTACCCAGGTATCGTATCGATACCTACCCACTTGACTTTCTTCATTTATCATCTATCATGGGTGAAGTAGGTAGTAGGTAGTAGGCCTAATGGTAGGTAGGTACCTGGTACCAACCAAGTTCGTAAGACAAGCAACCCCATGGTGCTTCGCGAAACAACTGTGTGTCTCTTTTCATATCGCATTTTTGACGGAAGGGTCTCTTTCCCCATTGCACTTGTCGGAAGGGATGAAGATCCATCACCGATCAGAGCTTTTCGGCAGCAATCGTTGATTGAGGAATTTGAGGCCGGAGCACAAATGCAACACAAGCAGGAGCTGGCCTCAAGCAGCCCAAGGCACTGCCAGTAGGTTAGGTAACTACCTACCTACCAGCTGACCTACAGCATCCTGCACCACCAAACGGACTGGTGCTATCACAGTTGGTGAATTATGGTAGGTACCTAGGTTACCAACATATCTGTGGGTAACTATTCGCCTACCTGCCAGCAGGTCGACCAGCCCCAGTACATTGCAAGGCAATTTACTCACTACCAGGAGGTATCTTGCTGGTGCCTCAAGAGCACAACCAGCAGAGCAAATCTCCACTTTCAGCAGTTTTATGTTTTGAGGACTTCTTTTCAACCTCTTGACGTGGTCTATCCCTATCGCCTGCTGATCCAAAGCCATCATTTTAGACAAATATGAAAAAATGCAATTTGAGCTGTTATCATTGTCCCTTCCTGCGATCATCATCATTTCCGACAACTTATTCAGGTTTAATTCCCCCAACATTGCCCTGAGTTGTGAAATAACTTCAGAATTGAATTCTTTGTTAAATTCCACCCCAAGTCATGTGACGCACATGTCAAATTTTTGCACACGTGTAATACGTACGCAAAACATTTTTATACGTACGTATAATACCTAAGTATTATCCTTACCCATCCCTGCCTGTAACCATGTAGGTACCTATCCATGCATACAAGGAAATTGCTTGCATATCCGTACATTAGTTGAAATGAAATTGATGCAAAAGTCCCTAATGACCTACATTTTCACTAGAACAAACAAAGGTTGCGTTTCCTGGTGCTTGTCATCATGCTCTTGCTCGCAAGACAAACCTGACAAACGTCTGCTACCTATGTTAGATTGAGTCCGATGCATTCTGATTTCAACATTTTTCTGGGAATTCCGGTTCGAGAATTTGTTGAGCATTTTAGATTTCGGTTATTTTTTCCCTCATTTGGAGTTTCCATTGTGCCTCAGTTATCATTATTTTTGCCCCGTTTTTAATTTTCCATTGTGCCTCCTCAGTTATCATTATTTTTGCCAATTTTAATTTTTTTTCAATTTTTCGAGGCTTGGACCTATTCTCCTTGATGAGAGAGCATTAATTTGTGTTCAGTGGATAGCTACCTATTTGCTAATGACATGTGTTATAGGACCTACCTTATTCTTGATTTAGCAGCTGCAAAAAGTGTGTACCTACATCTGAGTGCACTAGCAGAAATGAATACCTACGTGTAGATTTTAGAGAGCTGTGCCAACTCTATTGTTTCTTCGTGAAGAAGACTTCTGTATCTATCTTGCTGAATTATTTATATGCTCTTTGTGTGCGACATCTGAACTTTTATCACTGGTTGGATATGGATGATGACCTATCAGATTCCGGCTCTTTGAGATCAAAACCAGGTCCCATTGCGCAAGGATGGACAAGAATAAAGCAGGTTAGTGTTCAGAAATCATTTGCAAATGGGCTTGAAGAGGAATGCCAGGATAGAGACATGTGGCGAGTGGGCGAGCATTGCCCTTGAGACGATCACAGTCTGACCTTGGTGGACTGCTGCACAGAACAGGAAAAAGTTGCTTGCGACTGCATTCGCATCATGGACCAGACATCTTTTTCCTGCAGCCATGAAGAAATCCATGCAAAACCTACTTTTTCCACACTGTGACAAGTCAGTATTTCATCATGTTGCTCAGGTGCCACATTTTTCCTCGTGTCATTTTTGCCACCTGCTGTTTGCAAAGTCAAATAAAATCGGCCACGCATGCAGTCGCGTGGAAATTGTGACAGGTATTGGTGCGTGAAAAATGTGTGCCCTTGTTACGGGCACCATGAGAGGCGGTGCTGTGATTTCACTCCATTTCACCAAATCTGCATTTTCTTTCTGCAACTACCGCATGTCCATAAAGTTGCTGTACAGTGAGGTTATTGTCAGTTGTCGAGAGAAATTGCATCTTTTGTGTGTAGAAACCCACATGATTCAAAGAATTGCCACAGCACAATTTGAAAGTGGGCACATGGTGCACAATCAGCCAACAACGCATTAATCGGGCCAATCTTTTTCAAAGGCACCATCAATGCAGAATGTTCTTGCACTCAAATCCTTCGACTTCAACCATTCATTGCTTAGCTAGGTACTGCGCAGCAACTTTATGGACACCCGATGGTACAGCCTTGCCACGAACCTGGTGGAAGACCTGGAATTGTCAGGGAATTTTTTTGTACTGGAAACCAGGAAAAGAAAACAGTGTATGTGCATATTGTCAATTCGAGAATGGGTGTGGCAGGTGGCAGATGAGTGATGACCCCCCAAACAGCAGGTGTCAAGTAATCACAAGAAAAACAAATTTATCCAGACAACAAAAACTCATTTGATAACAGGGTGGATGTGGGTGGGTGAAATGAATCTTTTTGATGTCTGTAAAAAATTGACCATGGACTGGAAAACCTGATAAAGTAAGGGATTTATGTTTTGGGAATTCAGTGGCAACCCTGTTGTGGGTGCATCTCTTGTCGTTTCAAACTGTTTTTACTTTCCAGCAGATTCACACGTGTGTATTTATCGAGAAGGTACCTATCACATTTTT
>JASGXE010011038.1:0-15470 GCA_030068105.1 Sinentomon sp. SZTP_YWyxl
AGAATAAACCCGAACAAATGAACTGGACCAAAGATACATGTTGTTAAACCCGAACAAATGAACTGGACCAAGATGCATGTTGTTAAACCCGAACAAATGAACTGGACCAAAGATGCATGTTGTTAAACTCGAACAAATGAACTGGACCAAAGATGCATGTTGTTAAACCCGAACAAATGAACTGGACCAAAGATGCATGTTGTTAAACCCGAACAAATGAACTGGACCAAAGATGCATGTTGTTAAACCCGAACAAATGAACTGGACCAAAGATGCATGTTGTTAAACCCGAACAAATGAACTGGACCAAAGATGCATGTTGTCAAACCCGAACAAATGAACTGGACCAAAGATGCATGTTGTTAAACGCGAACAAATGAACTGGACAAAAGATGCATGTTGTACCTTCCTTCTTCTTTTTTTTTTAATTCATGTTTGTCCAATGGAATCGACAAGTTAAGCAACAGATTGGATGGATGCAATAAAGAGCCAACAACAAATGAGAATAGGTAAGCAAAATAAACTCACAGCTCCGATGTTCCACACAGCGCCAGCCAATCCCAACCAGAAGAGAATGATGGTAGGATAGTCCGGTGAAATGAGGTCCTTGTGGTGTTAGGTAGGTATCAACGACACCTCTCCGAATTTAAAATAAAGCACAGCAAATCACATAATATAGCCACCTAGAAGAGAATGGCAAGTGATGTATGAAACATCAGAGCCGGGAATAAAGGAAACAAGAGATTAACAATAATTGTGCTTTTACCCTAAAACAGATACCTACAACTGGGGTATGGGAGTGGGGATTAAAGGAGCGTCTAAGAGATCTCTTGAAAGTCCTTGGAACAGGCAGCTGTACCTACGTGGGGTGTCTCAAAAGGTCGCTGCCCGAGGTAGTACCAGTGGGACTTGGCATTTGAAACTTGGCACACACCTTAAGCCATCCTTAAGAAGACACCTTGCCAAGTGGCACAACTCTGCGATCACCGAATGAACTTCCTTTCACCATCTGCAGCAACAGCCTCTCTTGGACAAACAGTCAGTCGCTGCTCACCCTGTTCAAATGGGTTAGGCTTTGAAAGCAGCACTTCCAGAGATGGATCTTCACTTGGTCGAATGGGTAGAAGTCCGAGCAACCCAAAATGAAGTAAATTTTGTGGTCACACCAGACATTCCAAGTCACAATGTGGCAACTTTGTGGGTGACAGTGGGACTGCTGTGTGAATGGGCATTGTGCATGGAAACGAAAAAACCCTCTGGTTATCATTCTTCAGCATTTCTCACCATGTTTTCTCAGAAAATTTGTAACAAAAACTGCCAGTCATGGTTTTACCCCATTCTGGGCAGTTGGTGATGGCCACTTGATTGGCATCCCAAAAAGACCGAGCACATCACTCCGTCTTTTGGAGGGTCACCCTGTCTCTCTCCTGAGGATGGTGATCATGTGCCCTTACATTCCTTGCCGATCTCTCTGAAGTCTGGCACCCACGTAAGAAATGCATCCAGCACATATCCATTGTGTCAACAGCGTCACAAGGCAGTCTTGGACAATGACTTGAAAAATGTGACGACACACAGACTTCAGAGCAGGAGGAGGCCCTCCCCATATTGACGGCATAAAGCATCTGATCTCGAGGACGCATGGATGCGCCAATTTGCAAGGTGTCTTCTTAAGGATTGCTTAAGGTGTGTGCCAAGTTTAACTGCCAAGTCCCACTGGAACTACCTCGGGCCGCGAACTTTTGAGACACCCTTCATACTGTCTAAGATCCCTCTTAAAGGTCCTTGGAAGAGGTGGCTATCAGGTCTGGTGGAAGCAAGCAGGTGATAGCACAGTAAGAATTGACCCATGTTTATACTGATCCTCGGCAAACAGTACCTATCAGGTTTGATCACATGGCCCTTCTGAGAAGGGCCATGTGCCGAGAAACAGAAACAAAATACATGCCAACAAAATGAACTGAAAAAATCGACGAAACATTAGGACAAAAAATTCAAATTTTTGCAAGATCCAATGACAGAGAAATCCCATTCAAAGATCCTGGTCTTACGTGGTTGTCAAAATGTTACTCATTCTGCAGATTCCACGTTTCTGAACTAGTGTCAAAAAGCATGAAAAAAGTTCCAAGAAATCAAAATTCCAATATCCTTTGACTCTGTTTCAAATTCTGTTTTTGGAATGATGAAGAAAGAGAATTTGATTTCTTGAATTTTGGTGAAAACGTTTTTGAATTAAAAAGAAATTATTGAACCAATGGGGTTTTTAAAATAAAAATGGTGTTTGGAAACTGCATTCCAAAACTGGATGCTAACTTTTTTCTCGCTGGATTGTGCACTGTACCACTCTCATAATTTTTCAGTTCCTAAGCGAAACATCGGCCTAACATGGGAACACGTTTTACATTGGTACCTACATAAGTTCCACAAAAAACGAACTCAAAATACCGACGCTTCACAGTTGCAAAACTTAAAAAGGCACCTTAAATAAGCCATCATTCCATTATCCTGATTTTTACAGGTTTTCCAGGGCCTTAAAATGCCCCAGTTTTCGGTAACAACCCTGAACCACCCTCCAGAGGATGCATTTTCAAAAAACATTAATCCTCGAAGCTCATGTCAAGGGTCTCTGAACTCATCTCCACCCATGATGTAAGGTCACATTGGAGTGTCGACGAAATGTCACAAAAATATAGCACCTATTGCCTTAATCTTTTTTGAGGCATGAATATCGGACAGATGAGTTTTTTGCAGCTCGGTCAAGCATTCGGGAGGTTATAAGCGTCACTTAAGAGTGCAGTTCAGAGAAGGGAAAAATCATCAGGTCTGTTCCTGGTGATTTGTCTTTCTATTCTAGCATCTTGCTCCATGGGAGGGAGATCGGTTGGAAAACTCTTGCCAAGCACGGGCAGATTCATGGTATTTCAATGTTCAGTAGATGCATCGTTGGCGATGGTGTATGGAGTGACCTTATGATTTCTTTTATCCAACACTGCCTGTACAAGAGCCGGGGCCCTATTGTACATGTAACGTGTGCAAAAGCGTTGATAAGCTTTTCTTTCTCAACCGCAATATATTTCTATGCCCGGAAAAAACACATAGAATCCCACCCGAGTACATGAGCCTTTCAAAGGATCGTTTTGCCACTGTTATGCTGAATGAAGCTAGATAATTTTACCTCCTTGCAACGTAGGCAGGTAGGTACCTACCTGTGTAGATAGGTACAACACCATGGTAGTGAGTTTATTTCTGAAGTTGGATTACCTACTTCGGTTATTAGGGCCCTATTCTTCTAATCTTTCCTTTTCTTATGCTACCATGCATTTTTTCTGTCAACATCAATGCGCATGTAATTTTTGAAATGAGTGTTTGATGATAAAAAACCTTGGTAACCTCAAACCATCCATGACAAAAAAACATTGGTAACCATTAACCAATCAACCAATGAAACAATGTTCATGCAGATTCAAAACTTTTCGTAAAGATTGGCAGGGATTCATTAGCAGTAATTGTCAATCTCTGCAGAGCCTGGCCAAATGTTTGCATTTCCTCATCATCCACGGGTAACAATTTCAGCCTTTCAAGAAGAATAGGTTCTCGAGACCTCATGATAAGGCAAAACGTCCTCCATTTGTCCTCCGAGTTCAAGTCCTTTACACAGTTCCAAAATTCGCTTTGAACTTCAACTTCACCAGCCATCAACTCTTCAAACAAGTCACTGCATGACATGACAAACTGCTGGAAGCACTCTGAGTCTGTGGTCTCCATCTCCATGAGACCCTCCTCAAGTCGTTCGGATGACCACTTCTTCAAAGAAGCAAACAAACACTCGCAAAATGTCACCAGAGGCGATATCAAAAGGCATGCAACTGGGAGGTTGCAGTAACGAATAGTTTCAATGATCGATCCAGCCGTCCCAACCCAAGATTCGAATGTCAGTGGAGTCGTACCCTCATCTTCATTTTCCAAAAGGCACGCATCAAACCAGGAGAAGAAAATGACTAGGACTATCTGTTCCATGGTGTTACCAACAGCATCTCGTCCATTTTGCACGGTTATCAGGTTGTGAATTAACTCAATGCAGTTGTTCAGAGTAACCCTAACTTCCTTGGTAAATGAGGACAACTTTCTGTATCCCTCGTCTGTGTGCAGCAGTTGCTTCATTGCCTCAACCAGAGCAGCAATAAAATCGACTGTTGCAAAAAAATCCAAAGCTGCCTGTTGCTTGCTACAGAGAATGTTTGTGATCATGTGAATGGTGTCCACGGTTCGACAGAGGAGGCTTTCATTTGTTGAACTTCTAAGGATGAATTCGAATGCTTTCCTTGCGCTTTCAAATGCAACAAGCTGTTCCATCCAGAGATCGATTTCGGTATGCTGGTCTTCAGTTCCAGATTCCACAATGTTGTCGCTTCCGGGAAGAAATGGCCACAAACAAGTCTGGATGACTCTCAAGTCCTCGACAATAACATGTGGGTCCGACGACAAAAGCAAGTTCAGCATGGTCGAAATTGCTAGAGGTGATGCCAATATCTGTTGCCTGGTCTCGGGAAGACATGCCATATTACCAATGATTCCAATGCAAATCTCACTTAGCCTTGAAACTGAACTCTGCACTGCAGCGGTTGCCAAAATATCAAGAGCACCATTTTGCAACAGCACCAAGCTGACATCTCTATCTGCAGAAGCATCCCACAGAAGGCACATCTGATCTTGAAATTCGTCATCGAAACCAGCATCGTTCCCTTGATTCGTTTCAGCGGAGACTTCTAACTCTGTGTTTTCGCATCTTGAAATCTGTCCAGCTTTCAAAAGGGTTCTTAGAACCCACTCTCGCTGAATAGAGTGTTTCCAATGGCATCTCCTCTCATTGCAGCATCATCACATGGGTCAGTGTCAAGTGGCAAATCAGGATTTGAATCCATATTGGTTGACTGACAGCATTGGAACTCTAAAAATCTAGCTTCATCAGTGTCGCAAGGAGGTGACGTGCTGGTTACATCAGAAGTTCCACAGCGATCATGTCATTATTCCTTTCTTTCTTTTCAATTTTTCATTCCAAAACCCAATCAGAATGAAGCAAACACGGTTTTAAATTTTCTCCAAAAGCAGAAATTTGCACAAACGATTTTCATAAGTCAATCACAACCAACCTCAAAAAATTCCAAGATGGCAACTCACATCCAGTGATGATAGAAGAATCAGAGCCAGATAAAACATCCATTCCATGAATGGTCGATATGAAAAACAAAACGTGCCACCAGATTGAAAAAATGTGCCAAATTAGTTTTTTAGAAGCGGCACAGCACAGAATAACAATCCAATTAAATGATCCCTTGGTAGGAGTGTAGGTCGCAATGAATGAATCATTGCAAGGTTGGAAGAGAAAAAGATGTAAAGAGCAATTGGGCAAAATGAACATGTCAACAGCAATCAAAATGAAGCAGGCCTTCCCTTTTTAGACACTAAAAAAAAAAAAGATTTCATCATCAGAAATTGATGAGCTGGGTGGAAATTCCACAAACCTGTGTAAATTTTGCCCTTTAAAAAATCTGGTAGGTTCATTTTTAAAAATGTGGTGAGGTTCAGCCGCTGATCTCGATAGGCACAAAGGCTGTTCCAAAATTTAGGTATTTCAGTAGTTTTGGTACTAATGGCAGGAAAAGATATTGAGGGTGAACACGTCACCACAAGATCGGACCACAATAAGGCAAAGAGAAAAAAGAAAGATCAAAAATTTCATGTTCAAGGCACAAATCGATGCCACCAGTATGAAAAATGGTGTAAGTGTGAAAAAATATTGAAAATCGAAAAAAAAAACAGATACGAAACGGGCCGAATATAACGTGGTCCGTTTGTATTTTCACAGCAAGCAAGCAATAATTGTTGGGCGAAGCGTTTGTCTCTTTTTCTGTTGTCGGTTCGTGAAAAGCGTGAAAAGTGGAAATAAGTGAAACAAGGCATGAGGAATGCGCCTTCTCGGTAATCTCCATTTTGTCCGAAATTTGATCTGCTCAAATCAAACGTGCAATTATTGCAAATTCGCCAACTAGGTAGGTAACTGGTCTGGTGTTTGTTGCTCACAGACTTTTTACATCAGATAAATTAAGAAAACAAAAGAAAAAAACGTGTGGCGTGGCCGCGTGGTAGGGGTGTGCGAATCCTGGATTCGGATTCGAGCTCGAATCCGAATCCAGGATTCGGATTCGAAAATTTTGGATTCGAAATTCGAATCCGGATTCGAGTTGGATTCGGATTCGAGGTTGTCAGGATTCGACAGGATTCGGATTCGAGCAACTCAGGATTCGGATTCGACAAAAGGATTCGAAAATCGGTTCGAATCCAAGAATTTTTTGGAATTAAAAAACACCGAACAGAAAAAAATACTGCCGCGCTTCAAAAAAAAAAAAAAAAAAAAAAAAAAAATCGCGGCCGCGATCGCGTTTTCCGGTTTTAGAAAACAAAAGAATGCGCCGTCGGCCATCTTTGAATTTCAAAATGGCCGCCGCCGTCTCCGTTCGTTCGTGACGTGTGTGTGTGCGTTCGCGATCTTTTCTGGTGTTTTGTTGTGAAATCTGTGGTCTGTTTCGTTGTTTTTGAGTTTTCTTTTCCCATGGGAAACTTTTTGCAGCACATTCAAGATAACAGCCAGGAAAGTGTTGGGTAGATGTGGTATTCAAGGACCACGAAAACCACAACTTTATGAACTTGGTTACTGTGGAACCTGTTCTTTTTTGGGCTTCTTGCAATGATCATCACTGTCTACTGGCAACTTGTTGTGGGGCATTGGGTCTGTTTTGGGTTGGAAAAACAAGCAAATGGCTGCTGGCAGTGTGATGGGACTGCCAGCCTGCTTGCTGGTGGTGCACTGGGGATTTTTGGAATTTGGCAGTTACCCAAGCTTGCTGGTGCTGGTGGGCAGTTACTCAATGAAGCAAGGAATGTGCTCGCTTCTTGGTGGTCCTCGTTCGTACCTATCCAGGTTTCTCCACACACACACACACGCACGCACGCACACACACACACACCTGGCCTTGTTTATTTCCCAGAAAAAAATTGTTTCCGACGGCCGACGGGATATCTTTCCTTTGACAACTCAGGTTTTGGTTGTTGACATCTTTCTGGTGGCGAGGTAAGCTTATTGGTCCAGCCACCAGAAAGATGTCAACAACCAAAAACTGAGTTGTCATCTGTCAAAGGAAAGATATCCCGTCGGAAACGTTTTTTTTTTCTGGAAATTGTTGCTATGGGAATGATTGCTTGAAATTATTGGGAATGCTTGTTTACCCAATAAAAAGAATTGGATAAGCAAGCATTACGCACAAAACGCAGGTCCCATTCAATACCAAAAGGATCTGGTGGATTTGACTTCTAACACACTGCTTTCGTCAAGAGGAGAGTGTTCTCAGTTTACAAGTTTTCAAAACAAGAGCTGATTTCCAATTTCGTACTCGCGATCTTGTACCTATCATCTGCATTACATTGACGACGTGACATTAGTGACCGACAACTGCTGTCATCAGGTGCACTGGACACCGTCTGCTGGTAACAAGCAGCGACCAACACAGTCTGCTGAATCAGCGACCAATACCTGCTGGCTGCTGATCAGTGACGGACACTAGATGCAGAGTCAGGCCAACATCGGCTCCTGAAAAGTGTCCCGATACCGCAGCTGCTGATTGCTGACATGCCGGCCAACATAAGTGTCATTGGACTATCAGATATAAGCGACTGACACCCCAGGATGCCCGCTGTCCTAATATCAGTGAGAGACACTACCTACCTATCTGCTTCGGCGCCGAACAGCAGCGACTGCGGAATGAGCAAACTGACTTGATGTTTGTGAGAACTTGATGTTCTCCATTGACGATTGCCTTGTGGCATAATAACCTGCTGAAAGCAGCGTCTGATACCTACCTACCTGACTCCGGCTGCTGAATCAGCGATACCGACACCAGCTGCGGACATCAATGAGCGAAACTGGCTGCTGACAGCAGTGACCTACACCAACTACTGAATCAGTGACTGAAACTGGCTGCAGAGTCAGCGACCGACACCGGCTGTTTGGCAAATCAGCGACCGCCTGACTTCTGAATCAGCTTCTGAATCTGACCGCTTCTGAATCAGCGACTGCCGACTGGCATCGGCTGCAGAATCAGCCACCACCATCGGCTGCTGAATCAGCGACCTTCACCCGCTGCTGAATCAGTGACAAATATCGGCTGGTTGCCGACACGGACCGATACCGGCTGCTGACACCGACGGCATCGGCTGCTGACATCAACCGACACTGGTTGCTGAATAAGCTGCTTACGGACCCGGCTTGGCTTCTGAATCAGTGACCGACACAAGCTGCTGGCAGCAACCGACACCGACTTATGACAACAACCGACACCGGCCGATCAAAGAATCAATGCATGAAAGGGTTTCCCCATTTTTGCAGCAGACGCTCAAATCTAAGCCTGTGCTGATGCTCCATTTGGTTGATTTTCATATTCCCTTATAAAATGGATGCAGCATTGTTCCATATAGCCTATGACACCAGGCCAAAGACTTGGGCAATGCAAAGCACCCTACGTAAAATGGATTCTTTATACACTAATACAAGAGAAAATGGTTCCTACTTGAGGTAAGTAGGAGGTACCACCTGCTTTATTCCATGATTACCAGAGAAAGATGACTGTGTACCTACTTTATTCTATGATTTCCAGACGAGACTACAATGATTTTGCTGTTCTCGGATTTCCAGTGTGTGTGGAACAACAAAGAGAAAAGCAAAATAATTGGTCTGTCGAGTGACAAGAAGATGGGCACCTGTGTCGGGTTATTTTCAGAAAATTGTTCGACTTCCTATTTGAATTCGATGCGTATTCGAGTTTTTCAGGCGAGTATTCGACTCGATTCGCTCAAAAAACCACTGATCGATTCGAGGCAAAAAACCACTGATCGCAGAGCCCTGTGGCCCTGTCTGTCACCTGTCAGACCTGAATTTGAAGCCAGTTCATGCTCTGACATCTCGATTGAACAGTGACGCTGAGCAGCGTATGAGCAAATTTATGCGGGATGCCACAAAGTGATGGCTGTGGAACTTGCAACGTGCGTGAGGCCTTTTTGCTATCCGATACACTCCTACCGTAGGTACTGATGGCTTTGAATCTGTAAGATACAACAACCACACAATATTTTTATATCCATGTGATAAGAAAGAAATTGTCCAAATTGTTAAGCAACTAAAAAATTCAACAAGTTGTTACGATGATAACCTGTCTTCTATTATGTTAAAAACTATCCTGCCTTCTATTGCTGATTCTATTGTTCATTTAACAAATTCCGTATTGCAATCTGGGGAATTTCCTGTCCTGTACAAAAATACAAAAATTGTGCCAATTTATAAAAAGGGGGACAAGGATAAATTTGAGAATTATAGACCTATTGCTATAATTCCTACACTTAGTAAAATTTTGGAAAAAGTAGTCCACTCTCGTTTTACATTATTTTTCGAAAAACATAAGTTACTTAGTGGCAATCAGTTTGGCTTTCGTGCTGGTCATTCAACCGGTGATATAATTCTCAAAAAGGTACAG
Source organism: Sinentomon sp. SZTP_YWyxl (assembly GCA_030068105.1). Lineage (NCBI taxonomy): Eukaryota > Metazoa > Arthropoda > Protura > Sinentomata > Sinentomidae > Sinentomon > Sinentomon sp. SZTP_YWyxl. The sequence continues at coordinate 9,582 of JASGXE010011038.1, forward strand.
GAAATTTCCAAAGGAATTGATATTGGCCACGTTGTTATGGCAGCTTCTTTGGATCTTTCCAAAGCTTTTGATTGCATTGATCATAATCGCCTGCTGAAAAAGTTAGAAATGCTTGGTATCAGGGGAAAATCGCATAAGTTGATCTCCTCGTACTTGATTCAGAGGATGCAGTATGTTCAGTATAATGGTGCTAAGTCCAGCTTCAAAGTATCAGCAAAAGGTGTCCCTCAGGGGTCTGTTTTAGGACCACTGTTATTCATAGTCTATTTGAACGATTTGTTTGAAGTTGAGACAAGTTGTGATATCTTAGCCTATGCCGATGATGTCACTTTACTGAGTTCCAATTCATGTAGGTTAGAACTTGTTGATCGCACCAGCTTGGATATGGCTAGAGTAAAAAAATGGATGCTTGACAATGGTTTCACCATCAATCTAAAAAAAACTCATTTTACACTCTTTCATTCTAAGCACATGACAGTGCCCAGAAATGACCTAGCTATAAAGCTGGATGAGGGTGTTTTTCACTGTGATGCAAAATATAAATTTCTTGGTGTAACCTTCGATGAAAATTTAACCTGGAGCTGTCACATCAATGCTTTGTTGGGGCAACTAAATTCGTTGATCTATCTTTTTGCAAAGGTGGGTGGCATTATTCACAGAGGCTATCTACGTACTCTCTATTTCTCATTTGTTGAGCCTAAACTAACATATGGCATTGAGGGATGGTGCAGCGCCAATGCAACTGAACTTGACAAAATCAGTGTTAAGCAAAAAGCATTTGCAAGAATAATTACAGGATCCTGCAGGATTGCACATACTTACCCACTGTTTCTTGTTCTTCGTATTCTTCCTTTTTATAATTTGATCTATTATTGTACCTGTAAGAAAATATTTAAAATAATCAATGGTTTATCACCTGACTCCTCTTTTCACATTAACTATTGTAGACACCCAGTAAACACTCGGTCAAACACTGCTGCCCAGTTACTCCAAGATAGGTTTTTCTCATCTTATGGTAGAAACTCTTTTAGTCAAAGAGTTGTAAAAATGTGGAATAAAGTTCCACTGGCCATACGTGAATCCCAGTCTCTTGGCCTATTTCAGAAACGTCTAAAAAATCACCTTTTTAATGTGCATCCAAGTGAAATTAGAGGATCATTCTTCTTAGGGACCAATAACTGATAGTTATTTGACCCCATTAAGTGTCTCTCGCGTGAAGTATTCCTTCAATCTTTTGCAAGTAAATCACCATTTTGCCAGATGGACTGCTGGCAAAAAATCCAGAAACTTATTCTGTTAGCCAGCATCCATCATTTTTTGAATTTCATCATTTCTGAATTTCAAATCAAAAATTGTGTCATAAAATATCTGTAGCCCTTCCTTTTTGTTCTATGATGCCAAACAACTAAAAGTACCAAAACCGCATTCAGGACAAAATGCAGATTACATAGGCCTACCTCCTTCTGCCACCTCAACTAGGAACATGTCCTGTCTCAGGTAGCTTTTTCAGATCTTCTTGTGCGAGAGGGTTTTTGTCTCTGAACTAAACGAAAAATGCTAGCAAAGGAAAAAAAATATCTTGAATGTTTTTGTGCTCAATTTTGCCTAATTGCCTTTTCCTTTGCCTTTTCCTTTTTTCCTCCAACCTTGCAATGATCCAATCATTGCGACCCACACTTTTATCTAGGAATTGTTATCTGGACTATTATTGCGCTGTGCCATGTCTTAAAATCTATTTTGCCACAATTTCTTTCATCCGATGGCATGTGTTTGTTCTTCATCTCGACCACCATCTTTGGAATGGATATATTTTCTGGCTCTGATCCTTCTGTCATCAATGGATGTGTGTGAGTCGTGATCTTGGATTTTTGCGAGGTTGGTTGAAACTCTTGCTATGAATTGTTTTGTCAAAATTTTGTCAAAGTTGTTTTGTGAAAATTGTTTTTGTCAAAACAATTTTGGACAAAACAATCTTGTTACCTACCATTCACAAAAATTATTTTGTCAAAATATTTTCGAAAAAAAAAAAAAAAAAAAAAAAAGGTGGGTCCGTAGGTAGGTAGGTAGGTACCTATAAAAGTTACATAATATGGTACCTACCTACAAAAAATGGGAGAAAAATGTTCAACTTGGCACCGCAGAAATCCTCCCATGAATCTCACAACACTGCCATGAATCTCTCAAACATTATTTTTTCATTCAACAGTTGCATTGATAATCATGATTTGAAAATTATATGGAAAATGGTGCAAATAAATTAGAACACTCCGCAGAAAGTAGGTACTGTTGGCATCTACCCCAATTCTGGGATTCGAGGAGGATTCGGATTCGAGCCCATTTGGATTCGAGTAGATTCGGATTCGAGAATTTTTTTGGGATTCGGATTCGGGTTCGATTTTCCCACCGGGATTCGGATTCGGCTCGGATTCGAGCTTCTGGAAAAAGGAGATATTCGGATTCGAGATTTTTGGATTCGAAAGGATTCGCACATCCCTACCGCGTGGGTGTTTAGCATCATGCACAAAATGAACAACGTGGTGCTCATTAGGTATTCTTCTTTCAATTGTGTAGTAGAGACCCGCACGGACAGGATTTTACCCACGGGACCCACAGGCAGGGTTGGAAAAAAACATGTTTTTTTTTTCTTAAAAAACATAAAAAAAAAATTTTAAACGTATAAAACATGTTTTTTGTTTTAAAAGTTTTTTTTCATCTGTTTTTTTCCTGTTGTTTAAAACACGTTTTAGACGTGTTTTAAACAGTTTTAAGCGTGTTCCAAAAGCTGCCAAGGCAAATTTTGCAATAATTTAGTGACAATGGTACTTGAAAAAGGCAACAATAATGGTTTTATTGATAACAATTAGGTACGGAAAAATGTTGAAAATTTAGTAAAAAAGCAAAAAGCATTTTCTTTGTTTTTGCAGATTGTTTTAACAAAGCATTTCAAACAAGTTGCGGTTGTTTAAACATGTTTAAAACACAATTTTGTTTTAAACAAGTCGTGGTTGTTTAAAACATGTTTAAAACAGAATGTTTTTTAAAGAACAACCCTGCCCGCAGGCCCGGACAAGAAAATCAATCACCGGGTCGGGTACGGGCGGGTAGGTACAGTCAAGTACAGTGAAGGTTGGTGATGGGTAAGTCCGGACAAAGGAAGAGTCAGTTTGCCCAGGACGAAAATCAGTTTGTCCAGGACGAAAATTTTGTCCGGACAAAAATTTTTGCCCGGACAAAAATTTTTTCCCAACGAGGATTCGAACCCGGAACCAAGACATCTTCCGATTCCTGACCTTGGTTGCGTCTCAAACCACTCGGCGCAATTTTTCCATGAATTCGTAAATTTCGGCAATCGCAGTTGTTCTTGCGAGATGCACTTCCAGCAGACAACAAATCAGGGCGAGTCTTGAGTCTATAGATCAAATGAGGTGGGATGGATTGTATTGTATGATGGTTCTTGGGGGAGTGACTGCTGCTCAGAGCCAGGGTTGGTGCTTTTGTAGACTGCTCAGAGGCTCAGATGGGTTGAGGGAAAGTTGGAGTGTAGGCTTTGTGGAGCAGTCGGAAGACTTACCACATGTTTTGCTCTGGTGCAGGGAATTGGCGGTAGAGGGGTCCTTCTAAAAGGCGGAATTCGCGGAGTAGGCAGACTGAGGCTGCGAATGAGTCTAAACCCCCCAAACCTTCAGGCCGGGTCGCCCTGATCTGCCCAACCTGACCTGACCCAATGAAACCAAACTCAACCCGGCCTAGCCTAACCAAACCTGTGGTTCCTCGAGATTCGCTCGTCCCGTTGGAGACACTGCGGCTTTTGCTTCTTTTGACCTCCAGTGGACCTGCTGAAAAGTTGCTGAACCAGCAGTGGACCTGCTGAAAAGCTGCTGAACCAGCAGTGGACCTGCTGAAAAGCTGCTGAACCAGCAGTGGACCTGCTGAAAAGCTGCTGAACCACCAGTAGACCTTCTGAACCACCAGTAGGCCTGCTGAAAATCTGCTGGAACGTTGCTGAACCACCATTGGACCTGCTGAAAAGCTGCTGGAACGTTGTTGAACCACCAGTGGAGTGGACCTGCTGGCAGTGGCACAATATCCAGTAGGGCTGTGCGATTCGATTCGAAGATTCGAGATTCGCTTCGATTCGAAGGAAAAACGGGATTGGAGGATGATTCGAGGTTCGAACTTTTGGGATTCGATCCGAGAGGATTCGATTCGAGAATTTTGTAAGAAGATTCGAAAAAATTTAAAACTTCTGTTTGCGGCACCAAAATCCAAATGGTTACAGCCAACATACATTCTGTGATCGAGAAAGGAATTGCAATTTCTTCAAAGAAAGCCAGTAGTCATAGGACTGTGCGGTTCTCGATTCGATTCGAAGATTCGATTCGAAAATCTCGAATCTTAGACGATTCCTATTCGCGTCGAAATGATTCGATTCGAAACTGGGCAATGGATTCGGATTCGATTCGAACAACACAGATTCGATTCAAGAGATTCGATTCGAATGCAGATTCGCACAGCCCTAATATCCACTCCAGCAGTGGCACCAAGGAAAGCAGACAGGTCCCGCGTCCCGGCCCGGCCGGCTCAAAGTGGGATTTGAAAGATGGGTCCCGGTGGTTGATCCACCCATCTGCTTGCATCCTTGACCCACACGCTCGTGGCGCGCGAAAAAACACGTTCGATTTTGCACCACCTAGTGTTGCCAGATCATTTTTTCAAAACCCGCACGATTTTCTTCTGAAAACAAGCGGAAAAACCGCGCACGATTTTCTTCTGAAAACCAGCAGGAAAACCGCGGAAAATTTCCAAAAACCGCAGTTCTTTCTCGCAACAGATCGGAAAATGAGGCACAAATGTGAGGTGGTCCCTGAAAACCGGACAGCCGGGGCGGACAGGACTGCCGGACAGGACCACCGGACCGACCCGGACGGGTTAAGTTAGGTTAGATTAGGTTAGGATAGTCTATCCTAACCTAATCTAACCTAACCTGTCCGGTTCGGTCCGGCGGTCCTTTCTGGCTGTCCGGCAGTCCTGTCCGGCTGTCCGGTTTTCAGGGACCACCCAAATGTGAACATCTTTTCTTGGACCCAGTTTTATCTCATCGGCAAAGGGGAAAACCAGGCCAAATTGGAACACCGAAAAAACTGAAATTCGTCCAATCGACTGTTGAAGCGATGAAAAATCTGGTCAACATTTCTGCCACAAAACCAGCGGAAAAACCGCGGAAATGACGGCGAACCAGCGAAAATCCCGCAACCCGCGGAAGTCAAAATCATCCCGCGAGGAACCTCAAAAACCAGCGGAATCTTGCGGGAAAACCCGCGATCTGGCAACAAGACAAGACAAGACAAGACGCAAGGTGTGATGCCTTCTTTTCGGCAAAGTTGGCAACACTGTTTTGCAGTCGACAGAAACGAAAACGCTGAATGTGATGCTTGAAACGCCAAAAAACAGTGAAATTTTGCCGAAAAGAAGGCATCATTCCTTTCGTCTTGTCTTGTCTTGAATTTTTGCAGATTTTTTCTCTTTTTTGTTGCAATTTTCGAGAATTCAAATTGTCGGTCGCAATCGGCATCGCATTTCTGACTTTTGGCATGCCACAATTGTGCGAATTTTTTTTCAACGGAGATCTGAAGGCCTTTTTTGCAGTCTGGCATCTCTTGTTTTTTTCCAGCGAATTCAGTGATTTATTGCAACTGTTTTGAGACGAACAAGTTCAAAATCCCCCAAACAAGATCCCCCAAACAAAATCCCCCAAACAAGATCCCCCAAACAAAATCCCCCAAACAAAACCCCCCAAACAAGTAGAAAAATGAAATGGGAAATGCCAAACTCAAGCAAAATTCACAATTAGAAGATCGGCATGAGGGAATGCAGGAGGTTAATAAAAGC
>JASGXE010011039.1:0-13710 GCA_030068105.1 Sinentomon sp. SZTP_YWyxl
CCCAAAAAGTCAACTCCGGGAACCACCCCTTGCTGTCGAAATCCACCCATCTTTGTTGTAGAAGGGTGAGGTTATCGAAGCCGTTTCGCCACCACAATAGTTTGTGTAACACCAATGGGCATAAACTTATCCAGGCGGCCGCAAAGAATTATTTTCAACCCTCAAAAACAATTTTATGTCCAAACATAAACGCTGGTGGAAAACTACCCCCCGATTGAATCACAAGGGGTGAAACTGACCCGGACCGCGTCTGACTTATTGATAATGACCCAATGAACAACTCTTGAATTTAAACAATGAACCTGCGACCCATAGTTCCCAAGATATCGCAAACTACCCCTTGCACCCCTTCATACATCCCCAAGTGTGCCTTCGCCGAATCGCAGGGAGACGGAGGACGCAGCCCCCATCACATGAGATATGGAGAACGCATTCCCGCAGAAAAAACACGTCTCCGACCTTTCCACCCCTCCCGGCAGAAAACCACCCCTAAAACGGTAACCAAGGGGTGGGTTTGATTCGGACCACTTCTGGTGCTTCGCAGGACAAGGAAATGAACAAATTTGTCATTTAAACTCCAGACCTCCGAAGCACAGTTCCGGAGATAATGCGCTGCATAGAAAACGGGTGGCAATAAGGAAGAGCGCAATGGATCCAAACAAACCGCAATGGAACCAGGTTCCAAAACCTCTATGGCACCACAATTGCAGGAGCAACCGTTTTCGCAGAAAATGCGATCGAAAAAAACCAACGTTCGAGGTGACTCACCCTGTTTTATGGTATACCTGCGCGCACATTTCGAACCAATTCGTTTTCCTTCGATTCGACTTCGGCTCCACTGTCAATCTCTGTGGCACTTGTGGATCTTTTACGCGCGTTGCTTTCCGCCCCATTTCTGCCCCTCATGTGACAAGCCTTCGAACATCGCCCCCTGATTGCGTGAACAGCGATCTCAAAGTTTGGAAAAATATCTGTAAGAAGCCATGCAAATGTGGATCATGTTCACAGCACTCTCAGATCGCGACGTGTCACTCTCAACTTGCAGTGTCCTCGCTCTCTCGCGAGAACTCTGCCCACAGCAACGTTCTGAGATCACGGAACGATCCACGCAACGATCGGCAAAGAGCAGCGAGAGCCAACGCGCAGGCAGTGCCTGAGATTGCCTGAGGGCACTCTCCGAAATCCGGAAATGAATTTCTCTGCGCGCTCTTTCACCAGCTGATTCATTCCAAACTGGCGCGGCGTCGCGCCATTTTTTGTTCGAGTCCGAGTCGCAAAATGGCTTTGCGCGCGTTGCTGCGTTGTCTTTCCTTTGCAGTGATTTTGTGTCATTTCCCGTGATTTTGTGTTATTTTTGGGACTTATCTGTTCCTGTGGCAGCAATTCTCTGGCACCTGTGTGGACATTTCACAATAATTGTCTTTGCCACTTTCCTTGGCATGCGGAAATTTTCGTCAATTTCCACAAGAGGATATCACGAAATTTTCACATTTCTAAATTCAAAAGGCCGGATTTACCAACAGGCCCAGGTCAGGGGCGGCAAAATTGTGAGGATGGCAAAAAGTGGCGACGGAGACCCTTTTTTGTATTTTTTCGGGAACTGTTGTCGGCAATTTTCCCTGCTGCGGCGCGAACGCGGCAGGGAAAATTACGTCGTCAGATTTGACGTTGCCAAAAGCAGCATTTTCCCCACAGTTTGTGCGGAAAAATGCTGGAAAAAATGCTGGGTACCTATCACCTGACAATTGTTTTGTGCGCAGTGCAAAGGACGACATGCAGCTGCGTCTGCCACCTCACAAGGTTCATTTGTTGTCGCCTTCCTTTTCTTTCTTGATTTGATTTTCTCTTTTGCATTTCCGTTGACCGACGATTTCCGGTGCACGAGTTTCCAAACACCGACAAAATGGCATCGCAAACACGTCTTCCCCGTGTTCTGTTTGATTGTTTCTCCGAAACCAAACCAGCTTTTCCGCGAAGCAACTCCACGGGCGGCCATGCTGTGCCAGTTCCAATTCTTTCTCGACAAACAAGTTTGAATTTAACTGTGCCTTGTGTCAAGGCTTGCATCAAAAGGGGTGTTTACTAAAACAGGGAATGACCCTCAATTTCTATATTTTTCGGAAATCTGCCGGGAACGACCCTGAATTAGATCGGGCATAGCCGAAAACCCCCCGGGAACAACCCTGAACGGTCACCCAGGGTCGTCCGTTTCGGAGATATGGGCCCCGGAAAGTGGGGGACCCCCTGAAAAACAGGGAACGACCCTGAAAGTCAGTGAAGGACTTGGAAATCTGCCGGGAACGACCCTGAATTAGATCGGGCATAGCCGAAAACCCCCCGGGAACAACCCTGAACGATCACCCAGGGTCGTCCGTTTTGGAGATATGGGCCCCGGAAAGTGGGGGACCCCATGAAAAACAGGGAACGACCCTGAAAGTCAGTGAAGGACTTGGAAATCTGCCGGGAACGACCCTGAATTAGATCGGGCATAGCCGAAAACCCCCCGGGAACAACCCTGAACGGTCACCCAGGGTCGTCCGTTTCGGAGATATGGGCCCCGGAAAGTGGGGGACCCCCTGAAAAACAGGGAACGACCCTGAAAGTCAGTGAAGGACTTGGAAATCTGCCGGGAACGACCCTGAATTAGATCGGGCATAGCCGAAAACCCCCCGGGAACAACCCTGAACGGTCACCCAGGGTCGTCCGTTTCGGAGATATGGGCCCCGGAAAGTGGGGGACCCCCTGAAAAACAGGGAACGACCCTGAAAGTCAGTGAAGGACTTGGAAATCTGCCGGGAACGACCCTGAATTAGATCGGGCATAGCCGAAAACCCCCCGGGAACAACCCTGAACGATCACCCAGGGTCGTCCGTTTCGGAGATACGGGCCCCGGAAAGTGGGGGACCCCCTGAAAAACAGGGAACGACCCTGAAAGTCAGTGAAGGACTTGGAAATCTGCCGGGAACGACCCTGAATTAGATCGGGCATAGCCGAAAACCCCCCGGGAACAACCCTGAACGGTCACCCAGGGTCGTCCGTTTCGGAGATATGGGCCCCGGAAAGTGGGGGACCCCCTGAAAAACAGGGAACGACCCTGAAAGTCAGTGAAGGACTTGGAAATCTGCCGGGAACGACCCTGAATTAGATCGGGCATAGCCGAAAACCCCCCGGGAACAACCCTGAACGATCACCCAGGGTCGTCCGTTTCGGAGATATGGGCCCCGGAAAGTGGGGGACCCCCTGAAAAACAGGGAACGACCCTGAAAGTCAGTGAAGGACTTGGAAATCTGCCGGGAACGACCCTGAATTAGATCGGGCATAGCCGAAAACCCCCCGGGAACAACCCTGAACGGTCACCCAGGGTCGTCCGTTTCGGAGATACGGCCCCGGAAAGTGGGGGACCCCCTGAAAAACAGGGAACGACCCTGAAAGTCAGTGAAGGACTTGGAAATCTGCCGGGAACGACCCTGAATTAGATCGGGCATAGCCGAAAACCCCCCGGGAACAACCCTGAACGGTCACCCAGGGTCGTCCGTTTCGGAGATATGGGCCCCGGAAAGTGGGGGACCCCCTGAAAAACAGGGAACGACCCTGAAAGTCAGTGAAGGACTTGGAAATCTGCCGGGAACGACCCTGAATTAGATCGGGCATAGCCGAAAACCCCCGGGAACAACCCTGAACGGTCACCCAGGGCCGTCCGTTTCGGGGCTATGGCCCCTCGAAACTCGGGGATCCCCCGAAAACGAGGAATGACCCTGAAAGTCAGTGAAGCACTTGGAAATCGTCCGGGAACGACCCTGAATTGGATCGGGCATACCCGAAAACCCCCCCGGGAACAACCCTGAACGGTCACCCAGGGCCGTCCGTTTCGGAGATATGGGCCCCCGAAACTGGGGGACCCCCTGAAAAACAGGGAACGACCCTGAAAGTCAGTGAAGGACTTGGAAATCTGCCGGGAACGACCCTGAATTAGATCGGGCATAGCCGAAAACCCCCCGGGAACAACCCTGAACGGTCACCCAGGGTCGTCCGTTTCGGAGATACGGGCCCCGGAAAGTGGGGGACCCCCTGAAAAACAGGGAACGACCCTGAAAGTCAGTGAAGGACTTGGAAATCTGCCGGGAACGACCCTGAATTCGATCGGGCATAGCCGAAAACCCCCCGGAAAACCCTGAACGGTCACCCAGGGTCGTCCGTTTCGGAGATACGGGCCCCGGAAAGTGGGGGACCCCCTGAAAAACAGGGAACGACCCTGAAAGTCAGTGAAGGACTTGGAAATCTGCCCGGAACGACCCTGAATTTGATCGGGAATAGCCGAAAACCCCCCGGGAACAACCCTGAACGATCACCCAGGGTCGTCCGTTTCGGAGATATGGGCCCCGGAAAGTGGGGGACCCCCTGAAAAATAGGGAACGACCCTGAAAGTCAGTGAAGGACTTGGAAATCTGCCGGGAACGACCCTGAATTCGATCGGGCATAGCCGAAAACCCCCCGGGAACAACCCTGAACGGTCACCCAGGGTCGTCCGTTTCGGAGATACGGGCCCCGGAAAGTGGGGGACCCCCTGAAAAACAGGGAACGACCCTGAAAGTCAGTGAAGGACTTGGAAATCTGCCGGGAACGACCCTGAATTCGATCGGGCATAGCCGAAAACCCCCGGGAACAACCCTGAACGATCACCCAGGGTCGTCCGTTTCGGAGATATGGGCCCCGGAAAGTGGGGGACCCCCTGAAAAACAGGGAACGACCCTGAAAGTCAGTGAAGGACTTGGAAATCTGCCGGGAACGACCCTGAATTCGATCGGGCACAGCCGAAAACCCCCCGGGAACAACCCCCTGGGAAAAAGGAAATCTGCAGGGAACGAACTTTGTCATGTCGGACAATGGAACTCTCACCCGGTCTCGCAGTTTTGAAACAGATTGAAAAACACAGGAAAAGGAAAGGAAACGCGCTGAAACATTCCGACATTCAAAACATTTTCGAATGCTTTTTGGGCCAACCAATTTGTGTTTCGTTTTCTCCCGGACTCCACACAAGGCACGTTTTCGGTCATCGTTTTTGCACCTTCTTCCAAAATCAGGTGATTGAGAAGTCATTGGGACCCGAGGCGGTCGTCCTCCTCGTTTCCTGTGAAGCTGTTTGCCTGTGCAGTGTGCAGGCACAATGGACTCGCGCAGCGCGCCACTTTTCTCAGAAAGCCAAAAAACGAGCTCGTTTCTCTCTCTCCTGCGCAACGGAACGGAATCTGCACCTAATCCCATTTGCAGCCTTGTGTCAGCTCGGAATTCTGAAATGTTTCCTCAGTGATGCACAGAAGATGCAGTGCTGATGCTGGCACCAACCACGCAGTGTCGGGTGCGAAAAGTCGCGACTGTTTCGACGTTTTGAGATGGCCGAACCTTCAACTTCGCCATCGTTCACTTTCTTTCTTTCGAATTTGTGAACGAAGAATTCAAGAATTATTGTGGAAACGCGCACTCGTTTTGGCGTCGAATTTCGAAGACACGTTTGTTGAGTTTTATTCTGTTTTCATTGTTTCATTGACAAGGTTTGTTGCAAGAAATGTGTTGTTCGAAACTCGAAACTCAGCACAGCTTAGCCCTTTAGGCCTATATCGCTGGCCACGCCAATGCCCGGCTTTTCTCACAGGAAACTGTGCTTCGAAGGAGGTGTGTGTGCTTGGCCCACACGGTCGAATTTCGAAGCAATTTTTTTGCCAATTTTTTTTCAGTTCTCAATTTGTTCTTTTTGCACACCGAAAATTGGAATGTGTTTTTTCCTACCGCTTTCAGGGGGAGGTGGCCAGCCCCCCTGTAGAAATTCGGCAAAGAGTTTGCCAGGATTCAGTAGGTACTCAAAGTTCTTCCGGGGCCGGAATCCCCAAGTATGTGGGTCAGCTCCCACGTGTGCGTCTAAAACACTGAACACTGGACGCTAGACACTGGTTTCTATGGTAAAACCCTGTCCAGTGCGTGTTTTCCATGCATGGCATGACCCTGTCTTTTCATGTTGACACCCACAGCATGTTTGCATCTCCATGTGCATGTTTTTCATGTTGCGGTGAAATTCGACTGTGGGGGGGGCGGCTGGCCCCAATATTGGGGACCCCGCCCCCGGAAGGGGTGGGTGTACAAATTCCAATTTCTGGTGTACAATTTGGTACAAATTGAGTGCTAAATCCTGGCAAAAAATTGGTTCGAAATTCGACCGTGGGGGCAAGTTTACTTAGCTCTTCGACGGTGCAGCGCGTGCACGTTTGAAAATGTGTCCTCGCCGGTATTGCTTTCAATGCAAATTGCTGAGTACCTGACTCCACGAAAAAGAGGAAAAACCTGCTTTGCGCCTGCATCCATCGGAACGTTGAGTTTTTTTACTTGAGATAAAAATTCTTAAAAATTCCGAAATTCACCTCCATTTTCCACTCATGCCTCCGTGCCGCAAAGTTGCGGCCACTTCCACGGCAGTTCGGATATTTTCCGGAGTTCTGTGCGAAACCGAGGACATCATTTTTCGGGCAACACGTGCATGTCCATGAAAATCCCATGCACAGCTTGTTTTACCCTGAGTTTCGAGGAAAAATTGAAATCGGAGAGATCACTTGACAAATGTCAGTCTCAGTCCACCCGCGTTGTCTCCCAATGCGTTCTTTCAGCTGGCCAGTTGTATCCGTCTGCATGATTTCACCGGGTGAAACCATAAAAGTGATCTTTGCGATCTCAATTTCCCTCAAAACTCCGTGCAAGACAAGGCTCGGCCCTTTCACCGACATGTGTGATCTGTCCACTGCGACATTTTTGCAAACACGCAAATGCCGCAGTCAATGCAGTTTCATTTTTATTTTTCATGTGTCTGAAGTTGCCAGTGGCCGAAGTTTGGTGCACTTTTCGGGTCAAAATGTTGAACCCGAACCAAATTGGAATCCTCACAGGAACAAATGTGACAGTGCGAGACGTGAGATCTGTGCCATTTTCAAAGAAATCTAAAGTCATAAGCAACCGAAATCAAATGCAAAGGACAATAGCATGGTTAGACCCTTACTTGAATATGCCTGCACGGAATGGGACCGTTTTTTGACAAAACAAATTTTGCTCACAGAAACAATTCAGAGCACTGCGGCGTGATTTGTGTCGGGAAACCACAGACCGAGTGTAACCTCAAAATCTCTGTCTTCTGCAATTCTCTCTGCAAAATTAAACTCTCTGCAATTAAACACACCGATGCAATATCACGTTGCTGCCATCACAATTCACTTTATGCCACCAGCCCCGCAGGACTCAAAATGAACTGCATATTATCCAACCAATTGCAAAGAACTTTTGCAATGTCACTTTTACTCATTCTGTCCTTTTGGACATGTCGCAAGTGGAATATGTTGCCCACTGTATTACCATGGCCGTTCTATACCTGGAAATTTGCAACTATCACCGCAAATAAAGGATCATTTGAATTAGTCAGCACCAGGTGACGGCGGAATTGTTTGTACTCACACATGCAAAAATTGCGACTGTTCAGATTTTAGCAAAACCTCACCATGCTGCAGAAATAAATCAACTGGCGCTTTAATTCCAGCGCCTGCACAAGATTAAAAAGAAAGAAAAAAAATTTCGGAGGCAACAGTTGAATGGGAAAAACACATGTATGAGTACATTAATTCCGCCGCTGCTATTTAGTACCTGTACAAGACTAGGCACTGAAGATAAAACAGAGAATGCTCTGAACAATGCTTGAAGGAAAATCAGACTTCCTGCAACAATGCTTGGAGGAAAATCAGACTTCCTGCAACAATGATGATTGGTCGAAATCTGGCGAATCAACGCACAAAACTCAAAGTTTTGCCGTATGTTTGGATGGGCGAATTCCGGGAATATGAAGCATTCTATTAGTTTGTGCGATTTTTTTTCAAATGGAATGAGGTGTATTCAGCTCAATTGAGAACTTCGCCAGCCGAAACACTGCCAACTTCACACAAGTAAAGTTTTCGCTTGTGCAAAACATTTTATCAAGCGCGAAATGAATCTGTCAATCAGGAACTTTCACCGTCTTCTGCTCAAAAAATATCTTTCGCATCAGCTGAAAACGATGTGGATATAATTTCACAAACAGCCATTTTGGTTGGCAAGGTTACAAGGAGACATGGTACATGAAGTTTTAAATCTAAATTTCGTTCATTCTATTAGGGAATATTGCAACATTGCATTCTTTAAAGGAGGCTTGAACCGAAATCATGAACAATCGCGAGGTTTTTTTTCAACAATCGTTGAAGCTTTTGGACTCCGCTTCTCAGAACGGATTTGCATTTCTGGTGTCCAAATGCGACGACATTTTAAAGGAGATTGCAAGAAGAAAATTTGGACACCTACCTTGTGTTGAACAGTCTGATATTGAAGGAGAGCCAGATTTAGTTGGAAACTATTTCCTCGACAGATGTCTAATTGACGAAGACGTCAAAAGCAATTTGCGGCCGCTCTCTGTGAACGCTTATGGCAACTGCATGTTTGGAGCCGCTTCTAAAGCAAATTCAGGTTCCGAAAGATATCAAACAGAATTGAGAGTGAAGGCTGCAATAGAACTGTGTCTGCATAAGGATGTGTACACAGACGACAAAAGCATGAACCTCGATCCTGGGAGTGTGTTCAAAATCGCAACTTTCTCCCCAAGCGATCCTGATAGTGGAAATGATGTCATCAAATCCGTGTTCGAAAAGGAATGTGTGCGGATTACCAAAGATAACAGTTGGGGATCCGTGTGGCATTTGTTTGCAATAGCCAACGTTCTTGGAAAATATGTCTTTTCACTTTATCCTGCTGTTAACGGAAAACAAGATCAAACGATGCAATTTCTCACCAGAAAAATTTGCCCGTTCAAGAAGCCACTCGGTGAGGACACAATTTATATTTTATGGAGTCACACATCTATTAAGAGAAGACAGTCAATCTGGAATCCAAATCACTTCGTACCTTGTTGTTGTTCAAACAAAAAACCATTTACTGTTGACAGACCGAAACTTCCTTGCGTTGATTTCAAAGATGTTCAAATTGGCGTGGACGCCCAATTCAATGAAAACAAAAAAGATCAAGTGGAGGAAACAGGCATAGATGCCCAAATGAAAGAAATAAAATAGAACAAGGGGAGATAATGGGAAAGACGCACAGATCAACGAAATAAAAAGAGAACAAATTGAGAAAGCAGAGGAAGATGCCCAACTCATGGGCATCAAAAAAGACCACAATGAGAGCGCAGGCCATGACGCACAAATCAAGGGAATTAAAAGCGTCCAAATTGGGATCGCAGTCGAAAACTCTCAAAAGGAAATCAAAAAACACCAGATTGATGAAACAGGTAATACCCAACTCAAGGGAAACAAAAATGGCAAAATTGAGAAAACAGGCGAAGACACCCAACTCAATGGAAACAAAAATGACAAAATTGAGAAAACAGGCGAAGATACCCAACTCAATGGAAGCAAAAATGACAAAATTGAGAAAACAGGCGAAAATACCCAATTCAAGGGAAACAACAAACACCAAATGGAGAAAACAAAGAGATTTGAATCATCTCCTACGAAACCGATATGTATCGATGCACGCTCGTGGAAAAAATCATCACAATGGATTTCCCATTGCGGGGAAGACAAAGCGAAGGAAGATACATGCCTGGAGACATTGACAAAGTTGTGCCTTTTCGGCAAAAATTCACAATCACCATCAACAATTGAAGCAAGAAACACAGCTCCAAAATATTGCAAGGAAAACAAGACTTTTTTGATTGACACCAGTGTCAATGGTGTAACTCTTAATGACATCAAATGTGATGATCTGGGTGCCTGGATCCGAACAGGCGGCCCAAGAGATATCGTAGCCTGCGACTCATTTGGAAAAGTAAGGCGATTGAAAAAAGATACTTCGAACTGCGAAAAACCTATTGCTTTTTATTCCGCACAAAGTGGTCAATATGGCAGACAAATTCACTATGTTGGGAGTGAAGAATGTTTTCTTATCAATAGGATTTACATGAAGTGCAAGTCAAATGAAAATTTCACAAAAATGATAGCAACTCTTTCGAAGGTTGATCGAAACTATAACCCAACTGAAAGACTTAACAACATCATTCTTCAGTATAAATGGAAAACAAATATGCCTGAGCAGTTGAACTTTCATCCTCACGGCAATTCGAAGTTCGACAGCCGGCCATATATGAGAACTCAAGAATCTGTCCTTACCGAAATCAAAAATAGGTCCAACTCTGAAGCTCCAAAACACGTTTATGACAAGGTTCTGGAGTCCGCAGGGGGACTGTATTCGTGTGAATCTCAGTCCAAGGAACCAAGGAATATGAAACAAACCTACAATGCCAGAAGCATTATTTCAAAGGAAAATATTGAGGGCAAAGAAGACCCAATGTTGGAAATAACAAAACGCTGTATACTGGCGAAAGCCGGAGAAGATTCATTTGTTAAAGGTATTTACATATCGAACTACCCTGTCATATTTTGTTATAATAATCAGCAGCTTAAAAATCTGGAAAGATTTTGCGTTGAACAGCAATGTGTTTTTGCAATTGATACGACATTCAACATTGGAAAATATTACGTAACTTTTGTTACTTACAGAAACTTGTCTCTTTTTTATAGGCAACAGTCAAAAAGGCATCCTGTCTTTCTTGGCCCAGCATTAATCCACTACACAAAGGACTTCGCTGTTTTCTATATCTTTCTGGCACATCTAATCAGCCAAAATAAAAATTTACTTGGAATAAAAGCTTATGGAACTGACGATGATCCTGCATTGAGAGAAGCATTAAAACATATTTTACCAAATGCGGTGTCCTTGCTTTGCTTTCAGCATTTCAGGGAAAATGTGAAAGCAAAAATGCAAAAGCTTGGCTTTCCTTCCAAAGTCAAAAAAATTATTTTATGTGATATTTTTGGAAGGAAAACAGAAGCCGGCACTTCGGAAATGGGTTTAGTTGATTGTGTTCTGGATGATTTCGAGAAACATGCTGACAAAGTCGTGGATAAATGGAGTGACCTTCATTTAAACGCACCTGTTTTTGTTCACTGGTTCAACAAGTACAAACGACCAAAGATTAAAAATCATATGATTTTCACAGTTCGTCAAAAAGCCGGCCTGGGTGGCAAACATTATTATCAAAATGATAACGAATCCATAAATAACGTGGTGAAAATGAGCCTGCAGTACAAAAAACATGACATTTTGTCCTTCATAACCAAGTTGCAGGGTATGGTTGAAAGCCAGGAGTCAAAAGCAGCCCAAGCCATTTACAATAGTGGTGAATATACTTTGAGCGACACTTATCGCGACCATTCAATTTCACAAGAAGTGTGGCACATGAAATCTGCCGAGGAAAGGAAAGCTGCAGTTTCCAAATTCTTTGCAGCCCTTCCCAGAGAAAAGAAGAAGACATCAGCAAATGAAAATATCACCGAATTCTTGAAGTTGCCAGAAAAAGCAGGGAAAAAAGGAAGCGACAGGATTAAACATTTCAAAAGACGGCATGATGTGATAACAAAAGACACAAGATGCGTGCACGATGAGGAGCAAGAAACCAAAAGCAAAAAAGTCAAAACCGATGGCAACATTTCAGGGTCGAACACAGGGGTGAAGCATCGGCGGAAATTAAAAAAAGATTTGTCAGAGATGGTGACCCCAACACAAAGAGAGCATTTTCCTCCAGTAGTGCACACATTGCAAGATGGAAGCAAAACTTCGAGCAGCCCCACATCTCAAAGAAATGATAATATTTTCCAACCAAGGAAAGATATTTTCATCGATTTAACAAATGGCCCCGATGATATGTTGAACTTGCGATCACAATCTCCGGGGCTGGAGCCTGATACATTCACAAAACCTGTAGCAGACAATAACTCTGATCTTGATTTAACTGGACCAATGGATACACCCGTATCTGCCACCGTTGATGAAGTCTCACTGAAAAATCCCTGCCTTCTTCGTGGACGTAAATATCCATTCACTGAAATTCATCATAACAACGACCCATTTGATGTTTTATTTATTCCAAAATTTCCCAAAACAAGATGGTGCCCAACTTGCAAAGATGAAATACCCCACAGGGTACGTACCATTCCTTTTAACATCATTATTGCTCACGAAGAGAAATTTATGTATCACGACCGCACAAGCGGAAAATATCTCCCAACTCGCTACCGCAAGAGAACCGAATATTATCACATAGACTACAAAAAGTGCATTTTGCCCAGATTTCCCTACTACACGAAAGAATTGGTCAGAATCTCTCCAGAAGTTCGAAAATTGCTGAGGGATAGCCACAAAGCACTCATAAAACGAGAACTCGGGATCGACATAACGCTCTGAATAACAGCTGAAGTTGCGGGTTTAAAAATCTCCATTGTGCAGATGATTGGTGCAGGAGTGATTTTTTTCGCATGCTGCCAATACTCTCCATAACAATAAGCTTTTTAGCGTTTACTTTTGTTCTTTCGTTTGATCCCTTGCTGTCCAAGGATTTTTCGGCCCGGAAGTAATGTATCATTCAGATGAGAAATTTGTCCATTTCGATATATTCCAATTTCCGAAGATTGGTTTTGAAAAGGACCTGTTTCCTTTTCTCTCTTTGTATTTTTTGATGCGATTTTTGGTGTTTTTCGTTTTGATCCCCCTGTCCAAGGATTTTTCGGCCCGGAAGTAATGTATCATTCAGATGTCCATTTCGATATTCTGCAATATCCGAAGATTGGTTTTGAAAAGGACCTGTTTCCTTTTCTGTCTTTGTATTTTTTGATGCGATTTTTGGTGTTTTTCGTTTTGATCCCCCTGTCCAAGGATTTTTCGGCCCGGAAGTAATGTATCATTCAGATGTCCATTTCGATATTCTGCAATTTCAGAAGATTGGTTTTGAAAAGGACCTGTTTGCTTTTCTCTCTTTGTATTTTTTGATGCGATTTTTGGTGTTTTTCGTTTCGATCCAAGGATTTTTCGGCCCGGAAGTAATGTATCATTCAGATGTCCATTTCGATATTCTGCAACATCCGAAGATTGGTTTTGAAAATGACCTGTTTCCTTTTCTGTCTTTGTATTTTTTGATGCGATTTTTGGTGTTTTTCGTTTCGATCCCCGCTGTCCAAGGATTTTTCGGCCCGGAAGTAATGTATCATTCAGATGTCCATTTCGATATTCTGCAATTCCGAAGATTGGTTTTGAAAAGTACCTGTTTCTTTTCTTCTTTGTATTTTTGATGCGATTTTTGGTGTTTTTTTCGTTTTGATCCCCGCTGTCCAAGGATTTTTCGGCCCGGAAGTAATGTATCATTCAGATGTCCATTTCGATATATTCCAATTTCCGAAGATTGGTTTTGAAAAGGACCTGTTTTCCTTTTCTGTCTTTTTGTATTTTTTGATGCGATTTTTGGTGTTTTTCGTTTTGATCCCCGCTGTCCAAGGATTTTTCGGCCCGGAAGTAATGTATCATTCAGATGTCCATTTCGATATTCTGCAATATCCGAAGATTGGTTTTGAAAATGACCTGTTTCCTTTTCTGTCTTTGTATTCTTTTATGCGATTTTTGGTGTTTTTTCTTTTGATCCCCCTGTCCAAGGATTTTTCGGCCCGGAAGTAATGTATCATTCAGATGTCCATTTCGATATTCTGCAATTTCGAAGATTGGTTTTGAAAAGGACCTGTTTGCTTTTTCTCTTTGTATTTTTTGATGCGA
>JASGXE010011040.1:0-15714 GCA_030068105.1 Sinentomon sp. SZTP_YWyxl
GGGCTTCGTTTAAAAAATCGGCCCAATGAATTTGGGAGACTTTTCTTCGACAGCATGGCTATTTTGTCTCTCTCGTCTCTTTGTTCGTATCGTTCTGACGACGTTTTTTTCTAAAACAACCACAGGTCTTTCGGGGAGTTCATCCCGAGCGGCAAGCAAAATGCTTTGAGGAACTTCATGGAAGAGAAGGGTTATCGGGTTGTCACGGAAGTAACGCATCCACAATGGCTGGCAAATGATTTCATCTTTGCAAAAAATGAGCTTGTCACGGATGAAATGCTGGGTTGGAGAAAAGAAATGCTGAAGTGAACGAAGACCGATGAGCTCGGACGAACCTCAAGCGAAGCCACGATGTGAACTCGGACAAAACCTCAAGCGAAAAAGAACCAGACGAATAAGACAAACAAGCAAGGAAAGAAGACATGAAACCATCTCACATTGATCAATCAATAGTGAATGGATCAAAGTTCAGAATTCAAAAAAATTTTTTTTCAAAAATTCTTTGTTGCGCATAAGGAAAAAGTGGCCATAAACACATAGCGATATACGAGCATACACAGTTATACTGAAAGTTATAGCTGCAAGAAAACATGTAAAACATGTAAAGTTGCTGTGACTGATGGTTACTGTGAGACTGTAGACTAGTTACTGGACTGTAGACTAGACTATAGTAGACTAGCTAGTACAAGTCTGTTCATTTTCAGAATGGTCCGCGCGCTTTTTGCAGTCAGGATGTGCAAATTTGAGCAAAAATCGGGAATCGTAGACTTTGAGCCGGTGGCCTCAATTTCGAAACTCTGTCAGTTTTCACTTCTTAACTTTTGCAATTCCACTTTCGGAGGTTTTTCAATTTTCTGTGACCACGATCTTTGGTTTGCTTGTCGTTCCGCTCCCGCTTTTAAAATGTGCACTTTTGGTGTGCAGCGCTGAACCGAAACTATTCGCCGGCCATCCCCGGCAATTGGCACCGACCTGCAATAGCGTGAGGCCACATCTGCTGTTGTCACCATCAACCGAAACCAGGCACACAATTCATGTCTGGAAAATTTCAAAATCATGTTTGGGTTGCTTTTCCATCTGTAGTGTTTTTGTCCAAGCAAACATGTGCCAAACGAAAATGAAAAAATCTTGCCGATGGGGAGACTCGAACCCACGATCTTCGGAACTGAAGCCCTGTGCCGTGCCACTGAGCCATCGGCGCTTGCAGAAATTTCAGTTCCATAATCGCGCTTAAATGATAAAGCTATGATATTTCGGCAAAGAATGTTTTGCAACTTGGACACCTCTGTCGTGCCCCCGCTCCCACCTTCGTTTTGCTGCGAGTTTTGGCGCGGACCATTCTGAAAATGAACTGTAAGACAGTTGTTTAGACTGTAAGACAGTTGCTGCGAGACTAAACTGCAAGTTACTAACATGTAAGTTACTGTAAGAGAGAAAAGTGACTTGTGCAATGTAAATACTCTGCAAAGGCAAGGAAAAAGAAGGACAGAGAAAAAGAAAAAACGAAAAACACTATCAGTAACTTAAGACAACACGCAAAACTTTAAAGATATGACACTGACACAAATCAATTCAGCTCTCAAGAGACGAAATTGGTGCAACTCGGCGGACCTTTCAAACAAAGGAAGTTTTATGTTAGCATGATATTCATACTCGGGAGGGATCAATACAAAAGAAAGCTTGGTACACTCTAAACACGAAGTTCAGGTTGGAACGCCATTTTTTAATATGGGCTTAGACAGGAGGTGTTCTTTTAAGAACATTTATGGAACACTTGGTGTGTTCTTGGAACACATGAGCGATTTGGAACATCTCAAGTGTTCCAAATGGAACACTTAGTGTGTTCCAAAAATCCACCACGTGTTCCATTGACTGAGCCCATGTTGAAATATGGTGTTCCAACCTGAACTTCGTGTTTGGAGTGCATAGAGAGGGCTCTTTTCAAATACTGCTGTTTGATGCGAGTGGCAACTGAGAAGACCCAGTGAAATGAGATGCAAAAGCCATAAAATGTTCGGAGGTGATTTGTGCTGATGGATTAATCTTGTATATAAAACTCACAAGCATGTTGAAAAATTTTCAGACTTTTTGCAATGGGCCTGGAGCGCAAATGCGACTAAAAATAAACAAAATAAAAAAAAACCGAATAAAAAAATGAATTACCGAATTGTTATGAAATTTCATAAAACCGATTCAGCGCAGGACAGACAACGGTCTTGTTATATTTCCACTCCAATTTTTTTCACAAACGTTTTTTTAACTCATTTTTCCCGAAGACGATAAGGGACTGGAATGCTCTCCCTGCCACCTCAGCACTCATCTCCCTATTGCGCATTCTCCTGGCATCGCACCGCTCTAAATTTGGTGCATTCTTTGGTGCTGTATTTTATTTCGCTTATTTGTTATTGTCTTTTCGTTCTTTGCCATTTTTCTATTTTATTTGACGATAAAAATCTGTCGAAGTTTTTTTTTGTGTGTTCTTATCTGCTACCAGATTCCGAGTGTCAGTATTGTCAAACAGGCCGAAGAATAATAATAAACACTGATACCTATCTATCGGGAGTCGGGACTTTTGCAAACAAATCATTCATTCGCATCGGAAAATGTCAGGATCGACAAATTTGATTGAAAATATTTTCATTCAAATCGCATTCAATTTGGCCAGCATAAATGATAGATCTACTTTAAATGTATTGGCCGAAATGTCCGACAGCCAGGGCAAAGGTTTAGTCATTTGTTCGGGGGGACACAATTGAATGATGGCAGGAAAAGATTTTTAGAAAAAAAACTGTCATCTTGGGGTGCATCTTGGAGTTTTAAAATTTTAACGTTAAGTTTGAAGGTTTTGTCTGTGTTGATGTCTTGGTTTTGAAAAGTTTTAAAATTTAAGCTTCAAAGTTTCGCTAAAGTAAAAAATGTAAGTTTCAAACCTTTAAGGCCTTATGGTGTAGTTTTTGTAGTTTTAAAGTTTAGGTTTCAAAGTTTTAGTAAAGTTTAAAAGATTAAATGTGTAGGTTTCAACATTTTGTTAGCATTGAGAGTATGAGGCTTAGGTTTTTGTCAAAGTTTTATAATTTTAGGGTTCAAATTTTGTCTGTTTAAAATTTGTAATGTTTAAGTTTGCAAGTTTTAAGGTTTTGTTGCTTAGGATTTGCCAAAGTTTTAAAGATTCAAAGTTAAAAGATCTAGGGTTCAATGTTTTTCGGTTTTGATGTCGAACTTTTGTCAAGGTTTCGTCAATGTTTGTGAAATTTCAAAGTTCTTTGGTCTTGCGTTTCAAAGTTTCCCCGGTTTTGTGGCTTTGGGTCTGGTTTTTTTTAGATTTTGTCAAAGTTTTGTCAAAGTGAAAAAGATTTGATGCTCTGGTTTTTCGGTCTTGAGGTTTGAGGTCCTGGTTTTGTCAAACATTTATCAAAGGTTTAATGTTTTAGGTTCAGGTTTGAAAGTTTTAAGCTTTTATTGTTCAGGATTTACCAGTTTTAAGGATTCTAAGTTATAAGATCCCGGTTCAAGGTTTTGGCGGTTTTGATGTCTACGTTTTGTCAAATTTCGTGAAGGTTTTACAGTTTCAAAGTTCTTTGGTTTTATGTTAGAAAGTTTTCTCGATTTTGTGGTTCTGGGATGGGGTTTTGTAAAGTTTCTCAAAGTTTGGAGTTTCAATTCCAAAGATTTTGACGTTTGGGTTTAGTAGGTCTTGCGATTTTGAGGGTAAGGTTTTGTCAAAATTTTGTCAAAGTTTTAAAGTTTTAAGGTTAATGTTTCCGAGTTTTGACTGTTTGCGGTTTCGATGTCTAGTTTTGTCAAGATTTCGTCAAAGTTTTAAAGTTTCAAGTTCTTGTCTTTTGTTTCAAAGTTTTGTAGGTCTTTTTTGCGGGTTTGAGTTCTATGTTTTTCGAAGCTTTTCGAGATTGAAGTATTAGATCGAGGTTTTATTGTTTTGTCGGATTTAATGTAAAGGTTTGCTCAAAGTTTCGAAATTCTTTGGTCTCATATTTCAAAGTTTTGTTGGTCCTGTGATTTTGAGGTCTGGGTTTTGTGAACGTTTTGTCAAAGTTCGAAGTTTTGGCTTTGAATTTTGTTAAAGATTAATGTTTTCACATTTAGGATTGAGGGTTTGGTTTTAAGGTATCATTGTTTAGGTTTTGCGAAAATGTTTAGAGATTCAAGTTATAAGATATAGGTCTCAAGATTTTGCCAGTTCTGATGTCTAGGTTTTGTCAAGGTTTCCTCAAAGTTTTAAAGTTTCAAGTTCTTCTCTCTTTTGCTTCAAATTTTTGTCGGTCTTGCTTGCTGCTTTGAGGTCTAGGTTTAGAAAGTTTTTGCAGATTCAAGTTATAGATCTAGGTTTCAAGTTTTGTCGGTTTTGATGTCTAGGTTTTGTCAAGGAGAGGTCAAAGTTTCAAAGTTTCGAGTTCCTTTTTCTCATGTTTCAAAGTTTTGTAGGTCTTGTTTGCGGCTTTGAGGTAAGTTCCGTGAAAGGTTTGCCAAAGTTTGAAGTTTAGGTTTCAGCGATTTAAGGTTTTATTGTTTAGGTTTTGCCGCAGTCTTAAAGTTAAAAGATCTTGTGGTTTTGATGTCCAGGTTTTGTCAAAGTTTCAAAGATTCAAAGTAAGGACCGCTGTTTCAAAGGTTTTTTGTTACAAGTTTATAAGTCTTGGCGTTTTGGTTTGATTCTTTTGTCGGCTTTGACGTTTAGGTTTTGTGGAAGTTTCGTAAAATTTTAAAAGTATAAGCTTTAAAGTGTTGTTAGAGTTTAAAAGTTATGATGTTTAGTTTGTAAGTTTCAAAGCTTTGAGGTTTTCTGTCTTTGCGGTTCTAAGTTTGTTTAAGGTTTTGTCAGCGATTTGCCAAAGTTTTGTTGAAGTTTAGGTTTCAAAGTTTTCTTAATGTTTGAAAGTTTTAGGCAATGTTTGTCCGTTTTCAGGTTTTGTAGTCATATTTTGTCAAAGTTTTAAAAGTTTAATGATTTTCATATTTAGGTTTGAGCGGTTTTAAGGTACTTAAGTTTTGCCAAAATTTTAAAGTTATAAGATCTCGGTTTCAAAGTCTTGTCGGTTTTGCTGTGTGGGGTTTGTCATGGTGTCTTCAAAGTTTTAAGTTTCAAAGTTCTTTGGTCTAACGTTTCAAAATTCGTCAGGTCTTGTGGTTTTGGAGCGTAGGTTTTGTCAACGTTATGTTAAAGTTTGAAGATTAGGTTTCAAAGTTTTGTTAAAAGTGTAAACGTTTTACGTTTAGGTTTGCAAGTTTTGTCGGGTTTGAGTTCAGGCTTTGTCAAAGTTTTGGCAGTTTAGGTTTTAAATTTTGTTAAAGTTTAAGTTTTAATATTTAGGTTTGAACGTTTAAAGGTTTTATTGTCTAGGTTTTGCCAAAGTGTTAAAGATTCAAAGTAAAAGATCAATGTTTCAAGGTTTTGTCGGTTTTCATGTCTAGGTTTGTCGATGTTTCGCCAAAGTTTTAAAGTGTCGAAGTTTTTTGGTCTTACATTTCAAAATTCGGATGGTGTTGCGATTTGTGATCTAGGTTTTGTCAAAGTTTTGTTAAAGTTTGAAGTTTAAGTATCAAAGTTTTGTTAAAAGTCAAAACGTTTTACGTTTTATTTTGCAAGTTTTGTCGGGTTTGAGTTCAGGTTTTTGTCAAAGTTTTAAAAGTTTAAGTTTAGGTTTTAAATTTTGTTAAAGTTTAAGTTTTAATGTTTGGGTTAAATTTTTTAAGGTTTCATTGTCTAGGTTTTGCCAAAGTTATAAAGATTCAAAATTATAAAATATAGGTTTCAAGGTGTTGTCTGTTTTGATGTCTGGGTTTTGTCGAGGTTTCGTCAAAGTTTTAAAGTGTCGAAGTTCTTTGGTCTTACTTTTCAAAAGTTCGGCCGGTGTTGCGGTATTGTGGTCCCGGTTTTGTCAAAAGTGTTGTTAAAGTTGGAAATTAGGTTTCAAAGTTTTTATTTAAAGTTGAAAAGATGTAATGATTTCAACGTTTTGTCGATCTTGAGGTTTTGACCTTGCACCTAATCTTGTTGCGTATTATAGTTAGTCGCATTTAAGGTTCTTGATCGATGGCTGAAATAGTCTGTTGGCTAAGTGGGGTACTTGTAACACCATGGACAAGTG
Organism: Sinentomon sp. SZTP_YWyxl; assembly: GCA_030068105.1. Classification (NCBI taxonomy): domain Eukaryota; kingdom Metazoa; phylum Arthropoda; class Protura; order Sinentomata; family Sinentomidae; genus Sinentomon; species Sinentomon sp. SZTP_YWyxl. The sequence goes on from JASGXE010011040.1 coordinate 6,108, forward strand.
ATGCACCAAATTTGTTAATCACTGCTATTCTGTGGATATAACGACTTTGCGGTAATTGCCTGGCGAATTATTATGGTGAAAAATATATCGCCTGAAGAGATTTTGTGATCTTGGTGTTTTGCACCACGAGGGTCATAACCAAAGTGGTTGTTGCTGGTAATAATGCCTTGTGGCCATTATCCGAGAGTCTATCCGTGGGTTACTTAAAAACGGGTATATCATAAACTAATATCTCAGACAAGAATGCCCTACACTTCACATTCGCGGTCGAAAGATTAGCCATGTTCTCCGATCCTTGAATATGGTTTCGATCTGCGGGTTCCTCAACTTGGAAGCCGAATTTTGATGTTTGAGCAACTGTGATTGTTAAGACATGTGTATGTCTTAACAATTGCCGCAGGTAGTGGTTAGGTATGTGCAGCGGCAGAAGCCAGATCGCATTTGAGCCAGAGCGCTTCAATCCGTGAAATTCGAGCTGTTTGACGCCTGATTAAAAGTGCAACAACAAGCTGATATAGCAAAGAACAATGGCCGTCGCATGTTCAAGTCCTGAATAAGCCCAGTTCTCCCCAGCCCCTGGAATATGGGTTCGCGGTGTGGTATCCGCACCTTGCATACCATGTTTCGAAGAGCGATCAACTCCGAAGTTACTCTGCTCGATTAATTGTTTTTTTACTTTAGCCGTGCACCCCTGTCAAGGTTTGGTTTGGGCTTCCCGCTTTGACATCAGATGCAAATAAAACAAGAAAAGTGCATCCAATCGGCAGTTCGTTCTGCTTTAGCCCCTTCGTCTCCGACAACGATAGCCTTAACGTTGAGCACCCTGCATTTGAGCGAACAGTTCGAGATTGGAATTCATTGATTCCACATTCGGCCGTTCTTTGCGACGGCATCTGATTCTGAATTCAGTTTCATTATTTTGTCCCTTGGATACCAAAATAGCTTATTTCGTCGTTCTGGCTTCATGTCCTTCTGTGACGTTGTAACATGGGCCGAGATTGCGAAACGTGCACATCACATATTTTGCGTGAAGACAGATGTGTAAGTCATATTTGGCTGTAAACTTTAAAGTTCAATATGCATAAAGGCAAAAATATCTTTGTGATAACAAGCCTGAAAAGTCCGGAACATTGCGATGGGATACTGATTTGTCAAAAGAACACACCATCACATCAAACGATCTGTCCAAGTTCACGAGCAAATGCGGGAGCGATTGGAGTTGACCAATAGATTCACTCCGCGAACACGCACAATGCGAAAATGTTGCAAAACCATTGCGTCACATTTTCAGTTTGGAAATGAACGCAATTCCTTGAAATATTTCAGCCACATCAGCTCTTGTTGTTGCGGTGGACACGTGGTCTATGGCGCTGGCACATGGAATTTATCTGTTTCCTTTTAATTGATCAAAGGTCTACGTTTCAATCGAGCCGCCAGACGCAATTGTTGATTATAATTGTGCGCAATGAAGGATTTATTCCTGCAGGTACCTCCCGTGCAGTGCAAAAAATGACTTTCAGCTCAAAATCATGTGTGGTCCGGCGGCACAATGATTAAAATTCGCAATGCGTTGACACGAGGAGAAAAGTTTGAATTTTTCCGGTTGTCCCTGTTTCACCAAAGTGGAAAAAGTAGGTCCGATTGGAATATTCGCGGAATATTGGTCACATACTTTTCAACAGACGCCAAAAATTTATTTTTTTACACTGTAGGTGCATGGCAGCTGAGACCACTGTCAGTTGTGGCTCCAATAATTGCGCGTTTCAATGGCATGGCGAGGCCCAACCGAATACCTGCGGAGATTGATAAAGTAACCGAAGCACCAAATTCGGTACTTTGCGAACACAAAATTCAGTGTCGGCTTTTGCACAGTAAAAATTCAGATTTTGAAAACATTTATTTCAACATCTCGTGAAATTGGTTTCTTTTTGGGCTTCTGAATAATTTCTCGCGAAACCTTCGTCACTTTTTTGTCCCCGCTGAATAAAAGGCCTCAAATTTTTATGCATAAATCTTCAATTTGTCTCTTCCTCCCGCTCTCACTCCCCATCTCCCTCCCTCTCTCCGACCCTTTCTCCCCCGACATCCCCAAACGCTGGCCGCATACCTGAGAGCTCGGTTTTTTATTCATTGGATTCGGGTTCCGTCTGTGGTTGTTGTCGTTTTAAATTTTGTACAAGGTCCGTCAAGGTCCGTCCGAAATTCCATATTTCCGTTGTGCAGAAACTCTACAATTTCAGCGGCTCTTTTGTCATTTTTCACGCCTTACACGAATGTCTTGTGTTTTGCGTTGCATTTGTTCACGCTGCGTTTGGCATGCGATAGCACTTGTGGTTATGATGATCTATGTGCGAAGAGTTTTGGCCGAGTGTGTATTATCGGCAAATTACATAAAGAATTTGAGAGTCCCGAAAGGAAGGTGCGACACAGCCGGCCCAATAATAAACGAAATTTCCGCAAAGATGCCGGTGCGGCAATTGTCAAGTTTATGATGGCCAATTACATAACACCAGTCCTTCGCATCCTTGCCGGTTGGCTATCGGTGTCTATTGAATAAAGAGCGGGATTTACCCGGCAGGTACATGGTCCTACATGCGCAATTATTGAAGTGTGCTCGAGCGGCCTTCAAAATTATAGAAGTCAGTGGCACAGTCAAGGGCCCAAGCGCACAGCCAGTCAGTGGTCGCAAGCGTCTGCATGTGCAAAGTCGTAGAAAAAGAGTAAGTTTGCAATCTCGCATCGTTTTGAAAAGCATTCTTATGTTTCATAAATCCTGAAAATATTTTAGGCACAAGCAAGCTTAAAGAATGGACTCTGTGGACACCAGATACTGAAATCCTTCACACATGTTTTTTCTGGATAAAAAGCAAAATTGACACTTACCGTTGTCATTTGGACAGCCCACAGATATCCCAAATATCAACTGACGGTATCCAGCCGCTGAAACCACTGATAAGTCGCCTGAAATATCTGTTTTCGTGCTTAAACTTCAGGAATTTGCCCCTTGCACGCACGCAACACATCGCAGCACACTTCGGTCCGCCATACCGATGATATGTGTGGTCAGTGCAGAAATTTCTACTTTGTTCAGGTTACAATGTCTCAGGAACTTCCTATGCCTAATGGTGGTTTTTGGGTTATGTGACGCTCAAATTGTTTGGTTTTATTCCGATGCATGTTTATTCACGAACCAACGCCTCAGTTAAAGCCCATGAAATTTGCCAAGTAGGCGGTAAAATTGAATTGCCATGATCTCGCTGATTTTTTGTCCCTTTCTTTAGCTTTTGATGCCCATATTTGTTGGGGTTATGTGCAGGCACCAAGGATATCTTGCTGAAGTTAACTCAAAATGTTGATGTCAAATTAAGTTGAGGCTCAGAAGGTCTCTCAATTTTAATTATTGCGCTTTTATGGCACATGTTGTTCGTTACACGTATTCACCTTTGAAAATTTCGCTCGAAAGTGCTGGTTACAACTGAAAGAGCAATGTCCACGACGATCCTGATACAGAATGGTCGAATTTCATTTAGAAGGTGTGCGGATGTGTCTTTTGATCGCTGAAATCAGAACCGCATGCTGTGGTTTAAGCCTATGACACTGGCGGCTGCCCCTGTAAGTCAAGTGTTAGAAAGCCTCTCTTAAATGTTTTGCGGAGTTTTGATTCCAATCTTTGCTGCTGTGGGCTGCCTGTTGTTCATTCCGGGGAGGGCGCAAAACTGCGCTCTTTGGGAGCTTCGCAGTCTGGCATCAGTGGACAATGCATTTTATCACACTGAAATCAAGAAACGCTATGCTGAAATCACTGAGCACTGCTCTGAACATGTTCTCCTGAACTCCGAACTGCAGTTCGTCAAAGCCGAGGTATTTAATGTTAGAGGTACGTCAGTTTATGAAATCCGGGCGAGGACACTGACGTCACTGTATCACACAAGCGGCAAGCGCAACTGAAGGGAATTGCGGACCGCGGTGCGAAGTTTACAGAAAGTCAAATTTCTCTTGAACCAGGCGACGGATTTTCATGAAAGTTGTTGTGGCACAAAGCTCAAAAAAATGACGATTTCAAAAATGTATAATGATCCCAAACTTTCTGTGAGCAAAACTCCGAAATGATTTGAGGAACAAATGCGTTCAAGTTAAGATGGCATCAAATTCCGGGCCCCTGCCAGAAACTTTCAACGATTGTGCGATTTTTTCCGTTGCAACATGGTTTTGGTCTGTGGAAAAGTTGTAGAGGAAACTTCCAGCTTTCCGCTGACACCAAAATCATTGAATTTGGACGTCATTTGACCATTTTATCGAGAGAAATAACGCGCCATGGAAGCATGATTCTGTTTTGGGCCCAAAACAGAATCATGCTTCCATGGCGCGTTATTTCTCTGGATAAAATGGTCAAATGACGTCCAAATTCAATGATTTTGGTGTCAGCGGAAAGCTGGAAGTTTCCTCTACAACTTTTCCACAGACCAAAACCATGTTGCAACGGAAAAAATCGCACAATCGTTGAAAGTTTCTGGCAGGGGCCCGGAATTTGATGCCATCTTAACTTGAACGCATTTGTTCCTCAAATCATTTCGGAGTTTTGCTCACAGAAAGTTTGGGATCATTATACATTTTTGAAATCGTCATTTTTTTGAGCTTTGTGCCACAACAACTTTCATGAAAATCCGTCGCCTGGTTCAAGAGAAATTTGACTTTCTGTAAACTTCGCACCGCGGTCCGCAATTCACCTTCAGCTGCGCTTGCCGCTTGTGTGATACAGTGACGTCATTTTGTGCTGGCTCGCACGCTCGGAATTCATAACTGCTGTACCTCTACATTAAATACCTCGGTCAAAGCCGCTCCACTGTCTTCCAGTACCAAACTGGCATCCAGTCCTCGCTGTGGAATGCGGCCGGATGAGCTGCATGCAATAAAATGAGCGCGCGCACACCTGCGTGTTCTGTTGTTTGTCCACGAATAGCCTCTACCTGTCTGGGCATGCTATACTATAGGCAAATACCCTAAAATCGGTTTTAGGCTTTTTCAGGCTTAGGGGGTGCCTGATTTTATTGCAAATAACGCAGAATCTCCCTGACACCCGTCCGAACATCCCCAGTGCGCGAAATCGCGGAAAAATCGGCCTGAATCGAGTTATGGCAGCTTTTTGAAAATCGCCGTATCCATCCTTTGTACTTTTTTGGTGCACAATTGAACGTCACAGCGAAAAGGCACAGCCTGTACCGTCCGATGGTACAAAGGGGGGACACAATATTGCATGGCTCAGAGAACAGCTATTTTCTGGAAATGTTTCCCTGTGATCGTGCAATTGATTCCCCCCTAAAAACATAAACGACACAACCCAAAATCTGGGTCAGTCCACTTTTACGACGCAGACCAAAGAATTTGGATTTGAGACCATACTGCAAAAAGATTTTTCAAATGCAGTGACAAATTTGCCGACGAGCTTGCCGTTTTTACATCGCTAATCCTCGTTGAATTTACAGCCCTGCAAAATTGTTTACCACCGCACCCAATTCCCCAAAGCCAGCACAGAGTAGGTACACAATCTATCTAGTTTTGGAATTGTAAGGCGAAATTTGTCATTTTTACCATTGGAGTCGTACCCTGCGGGCGATCCCGTGGTGCGATTGATTTCAGATTTGGTTCAAAGCAGATTTGGGAGCGCAGAATCCGATTCTTCAAAATTTTGGCTTGTTTTGGCCCTACGAGAAACGTTTTGACCAGTTTTGGATTTTGGCTCGTTTTGGCAAGAACCACGTAATTGAGATTCCCGTAAATATCGTTCTTGACCAGGGTCTTGACCATTTCTACCACAGGTATGTGTTTGACCTTGAAAAATTATACTCAATTCAATTCTTTTTATTCTTCGGAGTTGCCTCCTATTGAATATGTCACACTATTTACAAGCATGGTTATGTAATTATGCAATTGACAGGTATAAGAATACAAGACAAGCAATTGCAACAAAGTATCCACACATAAGAAACACAAGACAAGCAATTGCAACAAAGTATCCAGACACAAAGATTTTCCACAAGTTTATTGGCCCATAATGGAAAAAAGAAGCAGCGAGTTTTAGTGACAAGCAGGGACAAGTTGCCCTTTGAACGAATTAACATGACGCGTTGGGAATTGCATGTTAGCAGCAAGACATGATATCCTTTGGAAACCTGCCCCAGTCTCAGATAGTCCCACAGATAGATACCTATTTGTGCTAACATTTCGTTCATGTGGCCAAGGCTTGTTTGCTTGCGAAATGCTTGTTCCCATGACCCGCATGCCACGAACTACTGCCGGGCTTTAATCTGCCAATTCAAAATGAGAGTATGAGCTATTGACCTATGCGGTTCCTGAGTTTGAGGGCGGTGAACCTGTTGCAGAATGTGATCTATAAAAGTTGAATTCAAATTCAAATAATCCTTTATTTGCGGTTTATTTGCAAATTTTCAGGGATAAAGCGGCGATGTATACAGGTATAGTTAGACAACGTTGGCAAATTTCAAAAATGGAACAAAAAAGAAGCAATGAACACAGAAGACAATGAACAGGTGATGCAAATTGTTATTTTGACGGCCTGCTCGACTTAGCGTTGCGCATAGGTAGACGCAGTGGGTAGCTTATTATTCCAGTCACGACATGTCCTTGGATAGCATGAGTTAAAGTGACATGCGTTCTTTATGATTGGTTGGATAATATGCAAATCATTTTGAGTCCTGCTGCGGGGCTGGTGGCATAAAGTGAATTCTGATGGCAACTCGATATTGTATCGGTGTGCTATAATATTGGAGAGAGTTTGTAGCCTTTTGCTTGTCCTTCTTTCGCTAAGTGTTTGAAGGTAAGATTATGAAGTAGAGAGCTTACACATGTATCTCGGAATTTCCCGATATAAATCGCGCCGCAGTGCGCTGAATTCTTTCTATGAACAAAATTTGGTATGTAAAAAAGGGTCCCATACTGTGCTGGCATATTCAAGTAAGGGTATGTTCAAGTAAGGGAAGCAATTCTTCGCAGTTCGGCTACAGGATCGTGCCACATTGATACCGATAATTCAACATGAAGTGGCTGAAGGATCACCTTAAGTCACTTCATATTGAATTATCGGTATCAATGTGGTATACGATCAATGTGGCACGATCCCGAAGCTGAACTGCGAAGAATGGTCGACCAGACAAATAGCCAGCGGACAATAACCGGAATAAATCAATAGAATCAATCGGGTTTTTGATTGAAACCGTGGGTGGGGTTAAAGTTCCAAACACCGCCATACCGATGCATCCCGCGCATCATTTTCTATGCATCCCGAGCATCATTTTCTATGCATCCCTCGCGGGATGCATAGAAAAATGAATCGCGGGATGCATTGGATGCGCGGGATGCATCGGATGCGCGGAGTGCATATCGGTATGACGGTGTTTGGAACTTTGATGCATAGAAAATGATGCGCGGGATGCATCGGTATATGGCGGTGTTTGGAACTTTAACCAAACCGTGAACCATTAAGGTATAATTTCGTTGATCCGGCAACGCGAAAATACACAAACAATAGGCCTATGTATAGAGGGATGCATGAGGCCATTCCGCATACGAGTAGGTATATGTTGCCCAGCCATCAGGCAGAGTCCTAAAGTAGCGATCTGTTCACAAAAATGAGGACCAATTCCTGTCAATCCTGAGTGGCATCTGGCAGATATTCGCACATTAATCATTAGCAGGGAATGGAGGTAAAACAGAAAACAAACAATAGGCCCTTTTCAGGGCCAGGCAACACTGGTTTTCGTGAGCCTGAGCCAATTTCAATGACCAGCCCCATGCATGACAGCTTCTGCTGAGGCCCGTGGAAAGATTTTGACGTGTTTCATCGTCAAAATCCTCGCAGGACCAGAAACTCACTCGGTTGTGGAGTGATCTTGCGGTCACAGCGAAACGAATGCAAAAAAATCGTCAGAGTGACAACAAGTCGTTCGAGCCCGAAATTCCATGCTGTGATCCCCAAAACCAAAAAAGCCCAAGATATATGCCTGTTTTGGGAAACGCAAGGACACGATTTGCAATAATCGCAGAGCCGCGAAATTTTCAACACAGATTCAGAAAACCAAGCAAAAAAACAAGTGTCGCTATTTGATGATTGATCAAGCATGAAGAAGAGTTCTCATGATGCAAAAAAGACCGAGACAACAGAGTAAGGCGCCGTTTCGAATCAATGGCGATCAAACACCAACTGCAGGTCACACCACCGTTCCCAGTTTTATATTCCAATTATTCAGTTCAACCCCCATTTTCACTCATTTTCTGAAAATGTTTCCCTGCTGTTACAGTGCAATTGTGTCCCCCCTTATAAACGACATAACCCGCGCAACCTCGGAGGCACAGTCTCGCCGCCATCAGGTGTTTCGTGCCCATCAAATCCCGCTGGGTTTCGCCTCCGCTGTTTGTTTTTATAGTTCGAACTGTTTTATGTCCGAAAAATCGAACTTAAAACAATTCGAACTTCAATCCATTCGGACTAAACGCCCAGTTCGGACTTGAATCTTCGAACCGAACATCAGTCAGATTCGGTTAGGTTCGATGAGATAAAGTTTGAATGTTTTTAAGATCGGATGGTTTTTTTGAGATCGAATTGATTCAAGCTCGAATGTTTTCGAGTTCGAATGTTCGGATTAAACGCCACGCGGACCAAAGTACCTACATTCGAACCAGAGGGAATCCCTATTCCAGTGCTTAAATTGTAAAATAAAAACGGCCGTCTCCCAACATTTGAAAAGGGCAAGAGAAATTTGAAAAGGCTTTTGGACCCAACGACGTCTATAGTTAGACTGATGATGCCGCCGACAGAGTGTAGAACAAGGCATGGTGGGTAGGTGGGCCTCGCCGGAGGCAAAAAGCAAAGATCGCGCAATGCAAGCAGATGGGAAAATCTTTTTGGTGTGATGAATTTCGATTGTAAAACCCAAATGACTGGTCCGAATTCAACGGTTTTGGTGTCCTTTTAAAGGTCAAAGATTCTCCTAAATTTTAGGATAAATATTTGCCAATGCAATTTAAAAATATTCTGCCCAAACCGTTCAATGTTGAATGGAATTGAATTTTTCTTCAAATTTTATGCGCTTTCCGCATATTATCTACCCCATATTTTAATGATTGTTCGATTTTTTCCGTTGTAACAGGTTATGACCTGCGGAAGAGTTGTAGAGGAAGCTTTTAGCTTTCCAAAAAACCAGAATCATTGAATTTGAACACCATTGACCCTTTTATCACGAGAAAAGTCCCATGGAGGCATTATTTTGCTTTCAACACAAGAAAACAAAAATATTGCCTTCATGGCGCGATCTCTGATGATAAATGGTCAAATGGTGCTCAAATGCAATGATTTTTATGTTTTTGAAAGCTGAAAGCTTCCCCTACAACTCTTCCACAGCTCGAAACCATGTTACAACGGAAAAAAATCGAGCAATCATTGCAAAACTTGGCAGAAACCGTCAATTTTGATGGGTTTTATTGAGTCGAAAACAAACACAATGCCTCCATGGCGCTTTTCTCACGATAAAAGGGTCAAATGGTGCTCAAATGCAATGATTTTGATGTTTTTGGAAAGCTAAAAGCTTCCCCT
>JASGXE010011041.1:0-14379 GCA_030068105.1 Sinentomon sp. SZTP_YWyxl
AGCATACAACTCAACTTCCCCAACCAAACCTCACCCAACCTAACCTAACCTAACCAACCTAACTTTACCTAACCTAACCCTGAACCAAGCCTAACCTATCCTGACCAAGCCAACCAAACGAATCCAAAGAACCCATCCAAACCAATACAGCCAAAATGAAATTTGGAGCTCACGAGCTCCAGCCGTTTCGAGAAAAGATGAGTTTGTTTTCTTTTTGCTTGTTTTTTTTTGCTTGCTTTTATTGGTACCTTGAACCTTTTTACCCCTTTTTTTCCGGGGAAAACCAATAGCCTTTTTAAAGGCTGGGAAGTGCACCGGAGGGTGCGTGCATGGACAGCGAATATGGTGAAGGAACACTGTGGAAAGTGTGAGAAGGTGGTGAGTGGTGAGGATCCCAAGCAACACAAAATCTTGCCGCAAGACTGCCGCAAGCTTGCCAGGAGCAGGGTGCAAGATTGCCCGGCAAGCTTGCCACAAGATAGCAAGGCCAACCTTTTTCCCCGATTCGGCAAGATTGCCATTCCAAGGTGCCCGCAATCTTGCTCCAAGCCGGGCTAGAACCGGGTAAAATTATCCTGCGTTGTGGCAAGATCGCGGCAAGCCGGTGGTGGCAATCTGGGCATATGCTGGGTGAAGCAGGTTCAATACGGGCTGAAGCAGGGCAGATCGGGGCTGCCCTGCCATAGTTCACCGACGGACCGACGGTGTTGCTTCGGTTTTGTTTGCATCTTCACGCCCGCGGCCAAAGTGAGAACGTGAAAAAAGCAATCTCTCTTTATGCTTGTTGCTGTTTGGCTTGTTCACGAAGAGATTTTCGTGAAAGCACGTCATGTGGAAAATCAAAGCAATATTTGTGGTGCAATTCTTTTCCATGGGAGCATAAATGAAGGAAATCGGCCTTTGAGAGCACAAAATACTGAAGTGAGCCTTGATCTCAGAAAAATCCAGACCTTAGAACTGTAAAAGGGGTTCAGCAATGGCGACAGCCGCTATCGAAATGATTGCAATGCCGCTCCATGACCTTCGATATCTCTCTGCTGCAATGTCAAATCGCCCTGAAACAAAACAACCGAAGCCATCACAACCTCGCGGTTCGCACACGCAGGAAGTCGGAAACACAAAAGTGCAGTGATGGAAGAAAAAAGCAGATATTGCAGTTTTCACTTTTTCAGTTTGGCCGGCGGGGAAACAAAACGAAAAGAAGCAACAAACCGACGAACTTCATCAAAGATTTCATAAAACTGCAACGCGCTGGCACAATTTTTTTTCCAATCCACTTCCGCAGACCAGGAGCTCGCAACAGCCAATCACGTCGTCTCAAATTGTGACGTCATCAATTTTGGGATTTTTGCATTGCCACCGCTTTTTGCCATTTGGCATGTTTGCCACCGCTTCGCTACTCTTTCTAGGGCTGAAATAGGGTTAGGTTAGGTTTGGTTAAGTTAGGTTTTGAAAATTGGATGTTGAAATTGGCTGGAATTCCCAACAACCAATCAGAGACGCGCATGCGGAAGTGGATTGGAAACAAAAATGTGCAACGCACTGCAAGTCCGACAGTGCGAAGACGGGAAGGGAACGGCCAAGCAAAGAAAGACCATTCAACAGCACACGGTGTAGCATTGCCGTGCTCTCTTTTCCTTGCAGGTAGGTAGGTACCTCAAAATGTGGGGTTCTGTTTAGTACCTAGGCCTGCTATTTTTCACAGCCATGATAACATCTCTTCTCTCTTTCCTAGGAGGGAAGGGCTGGGTCCAGTTAAGGCAGAACACTGTTTCTTTGATTACCCATGGATAGCCTGATAATGGGTTATCATTTGAGAAGTCTTGATGACTTGTTGGTTCTTCGAGGAAGAACTCCTTTCAGTTTCTAGGATGGGTATCTGTGTGAGCCGAGCCGTGAAGACCATTCTTGTAATGATGCATAAACTTTCACAAGATTGATGGCATTGATCGTCCTTGGGCACTGAGGTACAGACAACCAGGATCCAGCAAGGAATCAGTAATTCTGAACTAAAGCACTCGGTGGAAACTGTTTACCTACATACTTGAGTGAAATCTCTGGAGCCATGAGCTGGACTTTGGATTCCCTGTGTGAGCACTTGTCGACGAGTGAAGTACGGTGGCCTGGCTGCAGTAGTCTAGTCAGCAGACATTTGAATCAGTTCTAGTCAACACAACATCTGTGATATTTTCATTTTATCTTCACTCAGTTCTATAACCTTTTAACTTGTCAATTTCACAATGCCAAATATTCACATGTGTCTTTTAACCCATTTGCAAGAGTTATTTTAGGTCGTATGGTTTTGTCTTTAGGTACCAACCTCTGGCCAGAGTATTTTGAATCAGTTATTTCTTACCTTGAGGTTTCGCACATGTTGGTAGGTTTGCCCACAACTATTCAGCATTAAACATTGTTGTTATTTTCCTTTATTCCTTGTGAATATGGCAATAATAAAACAGGTGATCTGTGGCACATCGTGAGATTAGAATTATAGGAGTGCTTTGTTGACTTTGTAGAGGATCCTATAGGTTATAGCTCAGCTCGGAGCACTAGTTGCTGGCCAGCAGTATTTTTCCATTCAACCACTGTAAAGGTGTATTCTTATGCTTCATTTATTCAAGCGACTTTGGAACCGATCTCAGGTTGGTGATCTCACTATTTTGATAGATACCTTAAGCTTTTGAGAGTCCGAAGGCTGTTTTCCCCCCTGTGGTCTCCCCTCTGCGTTACATGGCGCCCAACGTGAAAAGTTGATGACCTAAGGACTTTCAGGAGCAGAGGGTACCTGTAAGTTGAGATCGCCTACCATTTTTTTTAAATGTCTGGAAATTTGAGTGGATTTGTGTTGGTGGGTGACTCGCATTTAAATCGATTAGCTAGGATTTATGGTCTGAACAATCAATTTTGTTTCCCAGGTATAGACATTTGTTCTTTGCACGATAAGCTTCAGTTCAGACAATCTAAATTGGTCAATTCCAACATCATTCTTTTGATTGGTACCAATTCCTTTCTGAAGGGTGTAGATCTACAGACCATAAAACTGCAAATCAGTTGCCTTGTACAGTGGTTATGTCAAATTTGTAATTCCATCATTGTATGCACTGTGCCTGTCATACCTTTATTGTTTTCAAGTAGTCCGGCAGGATTGCACTTAATTGATGTCCAGTCAGTCAACGTTCACATCAGATCACTAGCTGGTGATAAAGTAAAAATTTTGAATATCTTTTCATTATCATACTATCATCGAAAAATTAGTTTCAATCTTTTTGAGAAAGCATTCACTGGTGGCAAAAGATCTGGTCAAGTTGACCTCATTCACTTCAACAAGTTGGGGTTGTCAAAATTGCTGGACAAAATTTTGTGGGCCATTCGTCAGAGTAGGTAAGGATTAGGTCTGTTTTTTCTATTCTTTAACTTGACTTTGCATCACTGGTCATGGTGCTGCCATTAAGGAGTGGTGAAAGGGTCAGTTTTCGAGAGTTATAATTTCAAGGAAGTGGAGCCAGGTACTGCGATAAGTGGTAGGTGCTTTAGTCCCATGGACAAAAAAAAAATGGTATCGTGTAGCCGGTATTTTCCAAGAGCTTACTCTGTGATCATAGTCAATTCTCATTTAAAGAATCAAAATTTGGAAGCCTACTATCAGCATTTGTGGAAATATTGCATGCCATGTGACAATGTCAAAAATCAAAGGAAGCCAAAGCAGGATTGTCAGAAGGCAGATTTGATTTACGTAGAGGAAGAGAAAGTACCTAGGAAGCCAATATTGTTTTCACCTTACAGGAAGCCAATCCTGTCACCATATATAAAGCCGTTTGGAGGAGTTTTAGAAGCTGCCAAGGAGTTGCCAAATGGTGGAGTTTTGAAAGTTGGAGTAAATGAAGAGCATTTAGAAGCCAGTGAGGATGTGAAAATATGTGTGAATGACAATGATTGGAGAAACAGTCCAGGGTCCAACAATGTGGAAGCCAGACAAATTCAAAGTAACAGTGATTTGGGAAGTCTAGGAGAGAATTATGTGAATGATTATTTGGAAGCAGGGATGGGTAAACGTATAAAACTCCACGTATAATACGTACGTATAATACACGTAGAAAACGTATAAAACTTAAAAGTCAAGTGATACCTCATTTTTTGCAGAAAATGCTGCTCTTTAACATGCTGACATCCTTTTTGTCACATAAAAATAATGACTAGCATCATCATCAATAAAAGGGGAAAAACAGTTAACCCGTGAAGCCCCGCAATTGCTTTCAAGTTGGCCACACAAGATTGTTTTTCGTAACACACCATTGTAAAATGCATTTCAAAAATTCCATGTGCACCAATCATGTGAACACGTGCACCTTTTTATATTCAGTGAATGAATTCTCTTTATAAATGAATGCTTAAAAGAGTCTGTTGGTTGTCGCCCAATCCCGTTTGTTTGCCTCTCTGAGCTAGTTTTTTGTTTGACTTCATTTTTTGTGAAAATATGCCTTGTGCATGATTTCTATCAATACTGATTTCCATCAATACGATTTCTATCAATACGCAATTTATTGTTTGTTGCTGCCATTTTGCAGTAGAATGTCTTTAATAAAATGTGATAGTTGATGCTGCAATATTGGAATTAGGTATTCACTTGCATCTTTTATAACAGGTCTAGATGCATGGAGCTCATTTGCCTAGCAAAAGGGAGAAGTGCACAAAAAACCAAAAATGACAAAAATGGGAGAAGACAAAAAACTGACATCACTGGCGACAATCTTGTTAAGCAGCAAATGGATGCAAGAATGGTGGCAATGAGAAAGAAATCCTGACTGCCGGATTCAATCTGGTGCTGCCTTACCCAACTTCATTGGGTCGACACAATAGACAGAGTGTGGCAAAAGTAACCGAACACCTAAATCTATCATGTCAGCAGGTGCCCTGAGTTGTGGCATGCCGGTACCCGTCAGCTCAGAAACGTGTTGGGATGTGCTTCCTTACTGCGATAACAAACTTCAACTGACCAGAGAGATCAAACTGACAGCCTGGAGGTCCAGATTTCTGTCATCACCAGAAAAACGAATCAGCAGTGACAGCCAGTAAATGGCAAGCACACATGCTTGAAACCACCTGACTCCTAACGCATATGGCATTTGAGTCTAGCATAATGCAGTGGGCAACCATGCAATCATTGGCATGATCGTTTAATCACGATTGCTTCATCATTGTTTCATCACGATCATAGTTCATCATCTATGTCGTTTTCTTTTAATTTCATCTTTACGAGTAATTTCATTTTTATCCACTTTTTTGCAATTTCATTTGAGATTGTGAATGGCTGTGATATGTGCTGGTTGATGATGCTTGTTTGGGGGAGGTGTTCTTGTGTTGTGTGTGTGATTGTTTGTCTGTCTGTTATTGAATGTAGAATGACAGGTCCCGTCCACATTCCGATGATATGTTTTCCGAACTCCTGTCCACTCCTTACTTTACCCTTTCTTCCTTACAGGCACTGCAGCCGACGGTCACGTATCCTTCTCTTCCCTCCCTTCCCTTTCCTAGGTACCTACCTATATGATGAACATTGCTGTTTTCTGAGAACTTTGCTGCTCGGCATTGATGATTGCCTAACGTGGAGTGCAGACTAAAAAAATGTTCGCCCAAGCTGAGTGCAGAGCATGTGGCAGAAAATCCCGCACGAACTGCAAACGTTGAAAAAAAAGTTGATCAAAATCCTGCCAGATGCGAGCAAGAATCCAGCTGTGGGATGGGAGTGAAAATTTGAGAACTTGAACAGCTTATGATTCATCGATGTTATGTATTCGTATCATCGGCAGAACAAAGGATCCAGGAATTTTCAGTTTGGATGAAAATTCGGGAGAAAATGGCAATGGAAAATGGTAAATGTATTGGCCCACATCGTGCAACAATGTGACCTGTTTTGAAAACAAAGCCATCATTTTAGACAAAAAACTAAAAATGCAATTTAAACTGTTATTATTATCCTTTCCTGAAATCGTCATCATTTCCGACAACTTTTTCAGGTTAAATTCCTCTCACACTGCCCTGAGTTGAGAAATAACTTCAGAATTGAATTCCTTGTTAAATTCCACCCCCAAGTCATGTGTCACACATGTTAAATTTTTGTGCACGTATAATACGTACGTATAAAACACTTTTATACGTACGTATTATACGACGTATTATACGTAGAAAACTCACGTATAATACTTAAGTATTATACTTACCCATCCCTGTTTGGAAGCCGATAGAACTTCTCAATCCAGAGCAGATGAATATGATGAAACAGAAGACAGGCAGATTCATTGTGATTTGAATCATGATGATGATGATGGAGCCAGTGCGATTTGTGCCGCACTTGAGGAACAGTTTGAAGCCACAGATGATGCAAGATCCCACGGTGAAGAAAAGGGTGATAGCAGTGAGGATATTGACCTAGAGGATGATGAAACCTCAGGAAATGAACAAACCTGTTTGGAAGATAGGGTGGATGGTGATGGCATGGAAAGTGAACATTCTGCAGATGGTTCAAAGGTGATTCCGGATAAGCTTTTTTGCCAGGATGGTGCTGGTCATAGGAACATTGAAAGTGAGGAAGGAGGTAATAATGTTGGTATGAATGAAAATAGTGTGGAGATGGAGGAGCATGCAAGCTGGGTGAATATTGAAAAGCCAACAGCAGAAGTGGCAAGTGGGAGTTGGCTGGATCAGAAAATAAAGCCGTTGGAGAGTGGTGTGGATCTAAATCCGGTATTTAGGAGATATTGTGAGGCCAAGCCTGAAAGGGAGATACCGTTGAAGCTGTTTAATTTCTTGAATTCTTTGAAGGCTTCATAGGTGGAACAGGTGTGATTTTCAGTGTGTTTTTCTTTCCTAATTTTGCTTTCTTTGTTGTGATTTTTTTAGGTTGGGTTTTTTGGTTTTGATCTGGATATGAACAGATCTCATTTGTTGTACCATGGTGCAGGTTGGTGCCCAACCTAATACATTTGTGAGGTGTCGCCATGGTGGAAATGGGGGCCTGCAAAAGGATCTAAGTTGCTCCCGGATTTTGGTTGGTGTTACCTCTGCAAAGCCGCTCGTTTATGAGTGGAAATTGTGACTTGCAGGGGTGATACTGGCTACCGGTGTTGGTTTGGGTCTGAAGGCAGGTTGGGAGCCCATTTCCTGTTTCATTTGTTTTCTTGTTGTTTTGTTTCTTTCTCTTTCTGGTTTTGTGTGGTTGTAGCATGAAGAAAAAAAAGTTTGATTTTTTTTTCCTTCATCATGCACGGTGGTGCATTGTCAAGTTTGGGGAGGCATGTAGCATTGCCGTGCTCTCTTTTCCTTGCAGGTAGGTAGGTACCTCAAAATGTGGGGTTCTGTTTAGTACCTAGGCCTGCTATTTTTCACAGCCATGAAACATCTCTTCTCTCTTTCCTAGGAGGGAAGGGCTGGGTCCAGTTAAGGCAGAACACTGTTTCTTTGATTACCCATGGATAGCCTGATAATGGGTTATCATTTGAGAAGTCTTGATGACTTGTTGGTTCTTCGAGGAAGAACTCCTTTCAGTTTCTAGGATGGGTATCTGTGTGAGCCGAGCCGTGAAGACCATTCTTGTAATGATGCATAAACTTTCACAAGATTGATGGAGCAAGGAATCAGTAATTCTGAACTAAAGCACTCGGTGGAAACTGTTTACCTACATACTTGAGTGAAATCTCTGGAGCCATGAGCTGGACTTTGGATTCCCTGTGTGAGCACTTGTCGACGAGTGAAGTACGGTGGCCTGGCTGCAGTAGTCTAGTCAGCAGACATTTGAATCAGTTCTAGTCAACACAACATCTGTGATATTTTCATTTTATCTTCACTCAGTTCTATAACCTTTTAACTTGTCAATTTCACAATGCCAAATATTCACATGTGTCTTTTAACCCATTTGCAAGAGTTATTTTAGGTCGTATGGTTTTGTCTTTAGGTACCAACCTCTGGCCAGAGTATTTTGAATCAGTTATTTCTTACCTTGAGGTTTCGCACATGTTGGTAGGTTTGCCCACAACTATTCAGCATTAAACATTGTTGTTATTTTCCTTTATTCCTTGTGAATATGGCAATAATAAAACAGGTGATCTGTGGCACATCGTGAGATTAGAATTATAGGAGTGCTTTGTTGACTTTGTAGAGGATCCTATAGGTTATAGCTCAGCTCGGAGCACTAGTTGCTGGCCAGCAGTATTTTTCCATTCAACCACTGTGAAGGTGTATTCTTATGCTTCATTTATTCAAGCGACTTTGGAACCGATCTCAGGTTGGTGATCTCACTATTTTGATAGATACCTTAAGCTTTTGAGAGTCCGAAGGCTGTTTTCTCCCCTGTGGTCTCCCCTCTCTGTTACAACGGACTCAGCAAATGTGCATCATGCGAACTTCTAACCCCTCATACTCGTTCCACAATGGCCGAAATATAGTCAACTCACCACGCAGGTGGGTTGCCCGCGGAGGCAATTGTGTGGCATGGGAACATCCCACGACCACCCGTTCCTCACAATGCACAAATGGTTAGGGTTACACAAACTAACTGGTGGTGGGGTCCGCAGTTCACCCCAAGGAACGGCAAGCGAGCGCCCGGATTGCGGCAAGATTGGCAATTTTCACCAGACCAGAAAACGAAAAAAATTTGCAAGCTCCAGCCCGTGTTGCGGCAAGATTGCCGGAATATGCCTAGTGTTCGGAGTGAGGGAATAGGTATTCCCAAAATTCCCGGGAATATTCCCGCCCCTCTGGGAAAGTTCCCGAGGGAATATTCCGGGGAATATTCGAGGGAATATTCCCAAAATTCCTGGGAATTTTCAATGAAAAATCCCGGGAATATTTCCAGTCTCATATTGATTTTTCTGACTGTTTTTGACTTTGAAAAGTTTCCAAGGGAATATTCCCAAAATTTCCGGGAATGTTCCCAAAATTCCCGGGAATTTTCATTCAAAATTTCCAGCAAAATTCTTGCATTTGAATATTTCACATTAAAAATTATCCCTAGGTAATCACGAGTCCTTTGACTTTTTGTCTCCAGAGCAGCCAGCGTTGGGCATAAAAGGGGTACCTAAGGGGTTGGACTTTGATAAGTGTATTTTCTGCTATGAAGGGGTGAGGATGGCTGCTCTCCTAAAATTTAATTGTTGTGGGCTTGCTCTCCCCATTGAGCCATTTTGCTCCTTTTGCTCGTCTACGTTCAACCCAAGGCTGTGAATGTGTAGCTATGTTTTTGCCATAAATCTGGTGAAATCTTACCCTAGATTACCCAAGAGAAAAAAAAACAACTTCCATCTACTTCTTTACGACTGTTGAACATTATGCAATATCCACACATCTTTGCAGCACTAATTCTACATTCTACATGTAGGTTGCCAGCTGACATTTTAAAACTAGTACCGCGTGTACAGTCGCGGGTAGGCTGAGCGAACCGTGCATTTTCTAAGCCGTATTCAAACTGATTGTAGCATTAGGAATGGGGGACCATTTTCTCCGATGCAATTTCAACCCAGCCCGTTTTCCTCTTTTACATCGCTGATGAAAAATTCAGTCCCCTCATTGCTATGTTTCTGCGAAAAGAACAGCGTTTGCATATGGCGAAAATAGAGACACCACTGTTATTATTCTCGATGGCACTTGTGACTTGTCCGCGTGAAATTTTGCAGGAATAAAAAACCATATGCATTCGCTGTTAATGATAAAACTCGAATACAACGGGGGTCAGCTGAACACTTAAATGGCGAGCAGAATGAAATTGCCAGCATCTTGGTCTGGTGGGTCACGGGAAAGCTGGAATATTATTTGTCAAACCTGTCCAAAGCATGTCTACAGTCTCATGAAATCGCTTTAGTGATAGAATCTCGCCAATTATTTTGATGAAATCAATAACTCCTTCAAAGAATTTTCATTTTATATAATAAAAAGAATTCTACTTCAAATTTTCATCATGTAAAAAGCTCCCAACTGTCAGAAGAGAATCAAGTGCCAATGCCGGAAGCAGGCATTAAAAATTGGCGACACCGACGGGCACAATTCGACGCACCGGAAAGATCGACAAGACAATCGCGAAATGCAAAAAGTTTTGCTTCTGTGTCCTGCGTTTTTTTGGGTGCCATCTGAAATTTGGCTGATCTGATTAAATTTGACAAGTCATTTGGCCTGATGTGTTCGGAAAATTCAGGGCTTATAGCATGGCGGGTGAACTTAAGGTCCAAAATAAGATTCGGCTTGGAGGTGTCGTCCTCATTTTCCATCACACAGATTAATTGCGCTTGCAACAACGCAATCAAGTCATTCGTCACAATTCTTTTACTGCGGATTCGCGTCCTCATGTTATCGCTATCGAGTTGCATGGTGTTCTAAATTGCAGTGAATTGCCGGCAAAAGAGTTCAAAAGTATGTGAGCAAGCATCGCTTTCTAAGATTTCACTTCACACGTTCTCCCCTAAATACAAATTGCAGAAAAACACTCTCGCTTGTTGTATGTCTCGTGTATGGGCGAATGAATGAAATGAATGAATGCATGCGCCGTTTATTTTCGGGGTTACCCTCTTATCAAATAAATGCAATTACAATGCGTGAAAGTGTATGTATAAGGTTGGAAATTTTTTCCCATTGGCTTGTATTGGAACCATCTTCAGGCATACATTAGACACCTAGTGTCGGGAAATCACTACAACAGGAGTGTCGAGGAAGTGTGCAATGGAACATAGTTCCATCTTCGTCATCCATTCCGATGATATTTTCACCTACTCCTGTCTCCTTCCTTCCTTTCTTCAGAAAAAAACAAAGACAAAAAAAAGACAAAAAAGACAAAATAGACAACAAAGACAAAAAAATATTTCATGAATGCCAAAAGTTTTGATCACAAAATGCGCGAAAAGAGTCGAGCACTTTGGAAATAACTTACGTGACACCATGTCGTCATCATGACCGGCTTCGATTACGCATTTCGGCCGGACAACTTTTTCTAGATTCACCCATCCCCCAATGCAATGCTCTTTAAAACTACTATCGTGACAGCATGTTTTCTCATAATCGGTTATCCAATGGCGCACTTATCCTGGAAAGTCATTGTACGTATTCATCCGTCCGCCGTATGAAATACCTACACTTTACCCAAAGGTGGGTACTTCCATTCGCAGTCAGTTTGTTCGTTGGGTAAGTGAATTGATTCGAAAGTTTCTGCTTCTTTTGGAAAAAATAAAACTTGGAACAAAGGTGCAGATCTACATACACTTCCCTTACATTCCCTTACATTTCCCGACATACATTGTAAACTGAACATTGGGGGAAGGACGTGGGAATATCCTTGGGCGAGGTCCCCAGCAGCATATACGGTGTCTGGGCAGCCCCCCAGCGGGGTACCAAGGGGCAGGGGGTCTGGAGTTGAAGAAATTTGGAAATTTCAGGTCCATTTTTGGTGAAAAGTTGTGGATTGTAGACAAAAATCTGGTCAAAAAAGACATTTCCTGGAAGGCAAAATCACCCTAGCTCCTGTCCTTGGAAAGCAAAACATTTTTTGTTCGTGTATGATTCAGGATTTTCACACCACACCGCGTGAGTGCATGCGACTTTCAATTCACATGTTAACGTTTCCGCGCGACGTCGATAATACTCGCCGTCCACAAACAAGAAATGCAGTAAAATAAAAGACACGGAAACTGCGGCCAGCCAGTGGATTAAAACCAATAAATGCACAATCTGTTTGTTGCAAAAGATCCTAACAACGCAATTGATCTCGGTCTCTTCCAGGAGCAAATCCTGGCTTCACCAACAAAAACCGACTGCTGTCACAACTCGGCTCATTCAAAGTACCTTGGCTGGCTGGCCACAAGCAAAATGTGATTGAGGCAATCGAGCATTGGCATGACAATGGTAGACCTGTTATTGTGAATCACACAGAAACTTCTTAAACTTTTACCAAGGTGTGTAAAAGAACAAGTGAGCGAACTCCGGGATTTTCGTGGCACCAAAAGTGCATTGCGGTGTTGCGGCGTATCTAGGCGGAGTACGCTACGAAAGACACGCGAGTGAATGGCGGACCGCGGTGCGATGCCCACAGAAAGTTAAATTTCTCCTGAACAAAGCGACGGTTTTTGATGCGGCTTGCTATGGTGCAAAGCTGAAAAATGAGCGCTTCCACACATGTATAATGATCCCAACCTTTCGTCGGGTGAAACTCTAAACCATTTGAGTAACAAAAGTGCTCAAATTTCGGTGTTCTAAAATTCCAGATTCCTGCCAGGCATTTTCAAAGATTGTGCGATTTTTTTCGTTACAACATGGTTACAACCAGCGGAAGAGTTGTAGAGGAAGCCTTCTAGTTTCCAAAAATACCAAAATCGTTGAATTTGAACACCATTTGGCAATTTTAGGGCTGGGAATCACGGCCTCTTCCCCGCTCAAAAACGAAACGATAGGTACCACAGCAAGCCGCATCAAAAACCGTCGCTTTGTTCAGGAGAAATTGAACTCTCTGTGGGCATCGCACCGCGGTCCGCCATTCACTCGCATGTCTTTCGTAGCGCACTCCGCCTTGATACGCCGCAATCCAGCAGTACACATTTCGGTCTCATTTCTGCTCCCATTTGACTCCATGTTAAATGGAGCGCAGTTCTTTCACTTCTTATTTTACACACCTTGCTTTTACTAAAAATTAACGAAATCAGGAAACTGATTTTTGTAACATTTCTGGCAGGACATCAACCGATACCACTTTCTGTCTTTGGCGGAGAAAATTAATCAACATTTTGCTGCTTTCGTGCATTTTGCATTTTCACGCCAGCCTGTATCTGGTCTGGCGATGACGGCGAAATGACTCATATGGAAACTGGCAAAATGTGATAATCTTGTTCAACAACCACGAACTACCTACTTGAGTTTGAAAAAAAATTGAAGTTCCCACAGGAAAATTATAAACTACCTACATGGGAATATTCCAAAAATTCCCAGTGATATTTTCAAAATTTGAATTTTCTCAGGAATATTCCCAAAATTCCTGGGAATGATCCAAAAATTCCCGGGAATATTCCCAAAACACCCGGGAATATTCCCAAAATTCCCGGGAATTTTCATTTGTTCCCAAAATTCCCGAAAAAGGAATATTCCCGAAATATTCCCTCGAAAATAAATTCCCGGGAATTTACGAACACTAAATATGCCAAAGCAAGGCTCAAAGCGGCAAGCCCCATCCCGGACTGCGGCAAGATTGCTGATCCCTGGTCGCCAAATTACCAGATTCAGCCCTTATTCAATCCTGCCACAAGCTTGTGCAGTGCTTGATTTAGCTAGAAATTTCAGAGGGCAGGGCTCCCCACTGGAATGTGGGGCACCAAAATCAATGATTGGGCAAGGCCTTCAATCGGGGGGCATACCGAGGGGGGTTTACTGGTTTAGAGACCCCCTCGGTCAATTTGCGGGGGGCCACTTGTGGCTGTTGACCACCAAAGGGTGAAAAGGTGTCTGTTGGCAGTTTTAGCAGGTTTCCAATGGGTAGAGTGCTAGCTGGGGATTTGGGGGACAGTGCTCCCAAAAGCTGGATGGGTTGCATCACATCTCAAGCCTTATTTTGTTAGGAATAACTACCTGACATTAACAAGATACCTAGGTGGTGCTAGACATCCTGAGCGTGTTATTTTTTCTTGGTGTAATCGGGCCAGCCCAAAGAAAGTTGATTTTCTCTTGAACCAGATGACGGATTTTGATGGAGCTTTACACATCAGAAAGCAGAACAGTGTGCGATTTTAGACGTGTATAACAATTCCGAACTTTCGCTGCTAAAATTCGGAAACAATTGAAATACAAAATGTGTCAAAGTTAAGATGTACCAAGTAATAAATTTCCGGATTCCCACCTCACATTTCCAAAAAGTGCACAATTTTTTACGTTGTAACATGGTTTCGACCTGCGGAAGAGTTGTATAGGGAGCTTTCAGCTTTCCAAAAATACCAAAATTATTGAATTTGGACCCAATTTGACTATTTTATCAAGAGAGAACGCGCCATGGAAACATCGTTTTGTTTTTGAGCGGGGATGAAGCCACGACTCCCACAGATTTGGAGGGAGGCGCAGCCTCTTCCCTGCTCAAGAACAAAACAACGCTGCCTTTAACACTTTATCTGGTCATAAAATAGTGAAATGACGTTCAAATTCAATCATTTTGGTGGTCCCAACTCTTCCGCAGGTCAAAACCATGTCACAACGGAAAAAATCGCGCAATCTTTGAAAATGGCAGGCAGGAGCCCAGAATTTTGTCACATCTCAACTTGGACAATTTTGTGCCTGAAATTTTTTCTGAATTTTACCAGTGAAAAGTTCGGGACTGTTATACACGTCTAAAATCGCACATTTTTTAGCTTTCCAGCACAAATAATTCTA
>JASGXE010011042.1:0-14841 GCA_030068105.1 Sinentomon sp. SZTP_YWyxl
AGGGAAAAACAACCAAAAAAAAGAGGGGCCCCGGATTGGGGAAGGGCCCCAAGAAATGAACTGAACTTTGGTTGAAAAGAAAGAAAAAAGAATTTGGGAAAAGTCGACTCAAAAGGTCGCCCGGGTGGGGCCATAGAGGCTGGGGGCCCTATACTTTGGAGGAAAATCGAAAGAAAAATGGATATTGTCACCTGTCGGCAATACTGACAAAGGCCGCCCGGCCCCATGTGGGGCGGGACCCTTCTCAGAAGCTGAGGCTCTAGGGCAGAGGGCCACTACTGAACTCTCTTTCGAGGAAAATCGAAAGCAAAAAATGGTGAATTGTTGGTGGAAACTCTGGGAGCAAGAAAAAATATGTGGGAAGAAATGTGGACAAAACGTGGAAAAAATATGGAATAGGCCAAAAACATGAAAAAACGCCCCCGACGAGTGGAGCCCCCAGAGGCCGGGGGCCCCTGGACCCAGGTCCAGTCGGTCCATAGGGATATCCGGCACTGCCGCCAGCGAGAAACATTGTGCGAACTAAGCCAGGACTAACAGTATAATCCACAATTGCAGCAACTTGCAGATCATTCCAGATGCATTCCTTTTGTTTTTTCCTCCCAGCGCCTTGGTATCGTTTTCTTCAACACAAGTCGTTTTGCTCAGGAGTTTATCAAGCGCTTATAGCAACAGATTTCCAGAGAGCCACCTTACTCTTGATGAGTTGAAAGCGCTTCTCGGGACTTTGTTCGCAACCAGAGTTCGTCCCTGGCGCAGGGAGTCTATGATGTCTTTGTGGTCTGAAGAACCGTCTTTCAAAATAAAATTTTTTGGAGCTGCAATGTCTCAAAATGGGTTTTCGGAGATATGTCGATTCATGCGGCTTGAAGATCCACGAACGCATCTAGAACGTGTCACTCACGACGAAGTGATATCAGAATTGAGGCACGGATCGTAAATTCTGATTTATTACGTTTTGAATTTAAAATTGCATGCAAACCGTGACACTGAAAGTGTAAGCGAGAGTGGACAAACTAATTTTGAAAAGTTTCTGATCAAAGAGCCGTAGATGAGGCACTACGACTCGATTTGGAACTGAATGTTTCACACTTATATCTTGGTAAATCGCACTAAAGACTCCAAGAATGGAAATGTCTATTAATTTTACTTATTTCACGCTTTCTGGAGGAGAATATTTTTGACATTTTGGTCGACTGCAAAACTCTGAATTCCATGAAGCCAACTTACGCACTGCATACAACAAATTTTTAACGAGATCATTTCCTTGTTTGCTTGATTTTTTCAGAGCGACAAAAGGAATGACGCATATTTTGACTGTTGCCAACATTGATAGTCAAAATATCAAGGTAGAAGTTGATATTAATAAAAAAAATCTCATGGCCCATGCGACATTTGTCCAATAACCGGAGACAGAAAAGCAAGATTCGTTTGCTCCGAATGCCATAAATTGCATATAAGGGGCACCGCTCATTTGCAACACCTGCACGGAAAACAATGAATGGGAATCTTTCTTGGAGATCTCAGTTTATCCCTGTTCATGCGAAACACATGTTGACATTATGACAATTTCTCCCCACATTCAGATTTCAATTGCTCATTGGAAAACATTTTCAGAAGTTTTGTGTCCTGTTGCCGATCCGATGAAAAGAAGAAATCCTCACATGTTCGTCTTTCGCTGAAAATAATTTTTGTGATATTTTTACGATGCATGATTGAAATGTAATGATGTATTTTTTAATTAAGGTTGAAAAAATATACGCACCAATGCACCCAAATAGAATAATCCGCTTCAAATGCATTTATAATAATGAATTAACTTTCTTTATTTTGGGGGTTGACCCCGCATCAAATCTTACACAAACAAATACACTGCAATGTCACTGTTAATGCAACCAATTAGTGACTAAATAAGATTAAGAAAACGAAAGCAAACTTAGATAGCAATTAGAAAAATATCTGCAAGACCGTGGAGAGTTGGAAACTAAGTGGAAGATCAAAATTGAGTGGCGCAAAAGATTCCAATCGATAATGGCCCTGGCCATGAAAGAGTACTTCCCAACATCTTTATTGTATCCCAAGGGTTTTATCTTATAAATGTGATCTTTACGGGAGTAATAGTGTGGTAGGTTTACATGTTCTAAAAGCTCGGCCCATCCACCCAAGTTAGATACAACATGAAAAAGGCCAAGTAACCTAGCCATAATCAACATTGGAGGTGCCAAAAAGTACCGCATCTGGGCTTACGCATGTACCAATAAAAACCCAACAAAAGCAAAAAACAAACAAGTGAAATTTACTCAAAGAAACCGTTTTTAAGATGCACTTAATCTCTCCAATACTTCTCACACACATAACTGATGTTTGGGAGACAGTATTGGTTGATGTAAAAACAAATACAGGTATGCAACCGCCAAAATTGTTGGGATACCTAAGGCACCCCACTTGGTCTGTCCACATTATTGGTCGGAACACTGTGGAGTTCAATGGACGTTGTGCACCTACATATCTTTTTTGTTTCAGGAATGAGACTTTTAATCTGGGAGCACGATACGAATAAGTATCAGGCTGAAGGTATAATATCACCCTGAATTATTTGTCAGATAACGTTCTTATGTAGTGGATTGTGGACCATGGTCATCACCATAAAGCAGGGGTCGAGTTATATGGATGAGGAGATCGGTAGGTGCTCCATTTGGACGGTTGTCGAAAGGTATAGGTAAATACTCGTATTGGCGTCTTCATTTTCAGAAGGTAGGCCGAAGAAAAAGACATAGGTCGACGTCATTTACAACGAGCTAGTATTTTAATAGAGCATGAGCAAGATTGGCAATGTCCATTTGAAATCAATGTAAAGAATCAGTGCGTCCAATCCACGTTGAAAGTGACCGTAATCAAGTAATGAGAAAGAGAAAGAGCCTTCTTTTTGTGAGAATGCTATGGAGAGCAATAAATAACAAAACTCGCAATTTGGCAAACATGCAGGCACAGTTTTTGGCAGCAAACAATGGATACCTTCCTATCTTATTTCCACACCAGCTTGACATGGCGCACCCACGAAATCGCGGCATTAGCATATAAAAACGGTTTCCTGCGCAATTATCCATTGACAGACTTTGAGACTTCGCACAAATGGGTGTGTGCTTCGCTGCAAGGGAGCTCAGTCCAGGTGAAAAACAGCACCGGTAACCACACAGAAAGTAAGCAGCAAAATATTAAAAAAACTCATTACAACGTGGCCACGTCTAGGAACACGCCATTTTCAGTTGTCATTGAAGTGTTGTCTTTCCTTGTGATTCGTTCCACTTTTGTTACCGCATTCCTTGTGGGTTTCATCAGAAACACGAACATTCTGATTGTCCATGTTTTCCTTTTTCTGATATCTCCTTTCTTCCTTGTTTATTGCAAAATGTTCTGTTGAATTTCACTTCAGACGACAATCCATACCTTCGCAACAAACAAACATACATCGAGGCCCAAAAAGGTACCTTGATTGACGGGCAAACGCAAAGTTCCAATTTACATAGTTGTAATGTTTACACCACGTAAATTGGTACCCAGCGTGTGTCGCCGACTAGTTTTTCTGAAGCTCGGGCCCAGTCCTGCAGTTCGTCATCAGTGGCAGCTGCAGTAAATCAGCAGGTGCAGATGGTTGTCTCGTCTCAGACAATTAACCTGCTGAGAGGCATTGCGCGGTGAAAAGCAGACAGCTCACACTTTGAAGCTCATGTCTACGGAGCCATTCAAAATACCCGAGCCATAGGAAATTGTTTTCCGACTTTTGAAGCACGGGGCAATGCAATTCCTCATCTCGTAAGCGCCGTTAAATGCATTCCTTCTTGTAATGTGTTTTGCGGTGCATGCGAGATGGCTGAATGAATGGCTCAGAATGGCTCAGTGTACAGGCGGGTAAACATAAGTCGCAGCGACAAATCACGATGGTTTCCGAAGTGACACGAAAGTCGATCTCTCACCATGCGGAAAACATTCCATTGGAACGAGAGGTTGACGAGAGCGAAGCGAAAGCCTCTCGCCTACTGTAAAGTGCGTTCATTTTCAGAATGGTCCTGGCAACTTTAAGGCAAGCGCAAACTTTAAGGCAAGCGCAACAGGCTGGCAGTGGTCATGAGTTGTAATGGAAAAATGTCCGTCTTGCAAGCAGCAATGGACAGTTTTGGCATTTGGTGTTCACACACAGAATCGGAACATGTCACCTCTTGTGGCACCTCTGAACATGCTGCATTCGAAACGGATGCGTAGAAAATGTCCTAATATCCACATTCTTTTTTGGATGCCAGACACAATCAGTGATATCAGAGTTGTGAATTTCTCTGGAAATTGTGCAAACCACAGCGAAAGTGGTTCTTTTTTCCTGGGCCACAGGTTGTAGCATACTCCAATTTTTTAAACCAAGCATTGTCGATTTTCCTTTTCCGTTTTTTACATGCCTGTGCATTGGTTCAAACTAAAAAATTGAGCAATGTTTTTGAATCCAACCGTACTTTATGATTTAAATTCACAGCAATTTCAATTGCAAATATTCAGTAAAGTTTTCAAGCAATAAAAGTAGTTTTCTTCTGTTCTCAGTGTCGATTAATTTATAAAAGCAGAGAACGAGAAAGAGGAATAATAATTATGCTTCACTGAGGACCAGTAACGCTTGCCTTGCCCGTGCCCCATAGGCCAGAATAATAAATCGACTGGGGATAAATATCATGAACGTATTGCTCACATCCACGCATCTGAATTCCCTTCCAGAATCATTTGCTGATTCCTGATCATCATCTCACACATCCCGAAGTTGCGATAGGATAACGACCCAGTCAAAGTTTTTCAAAACCCGAATTTTCTAGAATTCATAAAAGGTTGCTGGAATAATGAATGGATGAAGGACTCTCTGCGCACGTGTCATTTTCTTTGAATCTTGATTCTTGAGAATAATGGGCCAGTTGGTTATTTGGGCCGGTGTCGCATAAAATATGGAATCCCATGAAAATTAGAACCTACCTCAAAATTCGGCGGTGAATCTTTACCCCCTTCAATATTTTTTAAAGGGCAACGGTCCATTTAATTTGGAATCGCCCCATTCCATCTTGAATCCCCTCAAATTTCACCGATAAATGTGGAACCCCCTCATTATTATCGGTAAATATGGAACCACCCTCAATGTTAAACGGTAAAGCCCCTTAGCGGGACTAACGGCTGTTTAGATTATTGGACAAGTTTAGGTGGTTCGAGTTTTGGGGGAATGCGCTCGAGGGCAAGCCTTTAACCGATATCACTTTAGAAGCTGGGCGTTGATTTCAAGAAACGCAGTCAAACACTTGCCTAAATGCAAATGGAATCAAGTTTGCTTGACCGACTGGGTCTGAAGCCATTTGAGGGGTGTTCCAGTTTCACCAATGAAATTGAGGGGGTTCGAGATATAATTAGGGGATTCCAAATTAATTGAATCGTTTTCTATTAAATATTGAGAGGGATGGGTAAGGATTCAGCAATGAATTTTGAGGGGCGTTCCATATTTAATGGGATTCCATAATTCAATGCAACACCGGCACAATTCTATAGAAACAATTATAAATGCCCGTATTACATGGTTCAGAAAAACGTGCGCCGTAAATGACATTAATTTTGAAGATCGGCCGTATTCCCCAAAGCCATGCCCTATAACCCCAACTCTAAGCTTGAAAAATAACCAATTTCATGCAAATATTTCGGCCAGAAAATTTTGTTTCTAGAAACAACAATGTGTCTGAACAATGTGTCACAATGTGTCTGAACAATGTGTCACACCTTCCGATCTGAATGTGGAATTGACTATTTTTTTTTGCTTAGGATCGGGTTGTGGCTTTGTGGAATACGGCATTTTGGGGAAAAAATAAAAAAAAAAAAACAGGTTTTTGGAGCCTCATCCTCGAAACGTGAAACAGGTCGCCTGTTTAACTGGACATTGAACTGCAGTGGGCATGCATGATCAAACCTAATGTTTCGGACAGCAGCTTCTAATAAGGGCGTGGTCGAATGCCGCGCGGTGGGTTTCCGGGTTGCTTTTCCGGTATTTTCATCATCGGCTGTCCAAAAGCATTGGTTCTGTCTTCCAATTCACCGAACAAAGCTCCTCGGTTTGCATTCTCTTTCCAAACCGCATACACATGGTGATGAACGCCGCCCTTTGCATCGTGGCTGACCAGTATCGGCCCACCGTTTGTTCCAGGATCCACAAGATGGAAGACAATATCATTCGGAGTTCCCTTGAAGCGTTGAAAGGCTGGCACCTCGCCTTGCACATCTCTGATCAGCTTCACAAGCTCACCGGTGCTGGCGTGTCGGTACACTGGGTCCTGAAGATCATCGTAGCCGAGAAGATTATCGAGGGTTTGGTATTCGGGTCCAAATGGTTTTCCTGGCTTCCATTTCGGAGGTCGGTTTCTGAGTAGATGATGGGACAGCCCCGTTGGTCCTCCGGGTCCTTGGAAGCCCGGTGCAGCATTCGCGTTCCCAAGTTCCTGCTGACGTTGCTTGTGACACCACCATCCCAGGAGTCCCAGCACAATGATGGTCAGCGTCATCACCGTGGTCTTTTTGGCCTGTGAGCTGCAAAAGTTAACATTTTGCCACGTTACATCAATATCAGAAAACGCAACCTCATCATTTCCGTCGGCTTCTGCATTTGCATGTTCTTTCTT
Source organism: Sinentomon sp. SZTP_YWyxl (assembly GCA_030068105.1). NCBI lineage: Eukaryota > Metazoa > Arthropoda > Protura > Sinentomata > Sinentomidae > Sinentomon > Sinentomon sp. SZTP_YWyxl. The sequence continues at coordinate 6,687 of JASGXE010011042.1, forward strand.
TGTCAATTTTATGGCGTATACCAGGCGTCTCTTAGGTCACAGGCTCCATTGGGCAGCTGTGTGATTTGCCAGAATGGTTCACGATTTTACTTGTGAGAAGAACGCACCGAAAGTTCTCTGCCGTGTTCATTCTGATCAATTTCTAAGAACTTCCCACCCAGTGTTTGAACAATTTCCATTGATTTGTACCCGACCGACATCTGCCATAGCGGTGATGTCGCGCTATGGAGTGTCGTAGTGTCGAGCAGCGAAGCAGAAGCGACACGGAAGTTGCGATCGTGCCAGCGGATTGAGGGATTGAGCCGGTACCGTTCTCTTCGTTTGGGCCAATTTGCTCTGGACCCATTCGTTTGGTCTTATGACTCCAATGACCCGTGCTGGTTTTGTGCAAACTCATCTTCCCAGAGAACAACAATAATTCAAGGAAAAGTTGCAACACCAAACAGTTGGTGATTGTTGGAACCTAACCCTTTCAATGCATGAGATTTTAGCGTATCCGGCCACTTGAACATTCTAAAAGTGCTTTTCAATGCGATTCCAATCCAAATCACACTCGCAAACCATCAAACCTTCTCGAGTGCCGAGAAAATAATTTGCAAATTGAACTTACTCTGGATATCAAAGAGTCGGCATGCAGGAAAGCAGAAAAGGCACCTTTCGAATGCAGAAACAATAACAGATGGTTGAAGCAAAGAAGGATGACGAAGGTCGCTTGAGCTGACAATGAACAGAAACGAAAGACGTAATGGTGATACCAATTATTCGAACATGGCAAGGCTGGTCGGCAAGGGCAACCTTGAAAGCAAAAAGGACGCTGGTGCTCGAAGTGAGCGCTTGTGTCGCAATACGCACGGTCAACATGACTTGCATTTTCAAAAAGGAAAAAAACAACCTGAGAGGGAGCTTAAGAGGTCCAACTGCGAATTTCATTGCATACGAATATCGTTTGGTTTTTCGCGTTGCGTTTTGCAACCGCAGTAACACAGAGCGTCCTTGCACTGAAGAATGGTTATGTCTTATGTTTTTTAGGATGCCCTCAGTACATCACTGTAGACATTGGCATGCTGTACCATAATTGCCGTCTTGGTGGCACCTTTCATACGGCATGAAGAATATAGCCGGCAGCGCATATCACGTGACCCGATTCTCATGCAGCAGAGAATCGAAGTTAACCAACGTTGGGCCAGCGGAGTACCTACACCTATTTTTTGTTTAGGCCTATTGATCATCTTATTTTTTATTGATTTATTTGTTTATTTTGTTTCTGTTTTTATTTCTTTTTTTTTAAATTTGATTTTTTATTTATTTGTAACCAAAATCTCAGGTCAGGCTGAGCTTGAAACAATCGCACACAAAAAAAAAAAGAAAAAAAGAAAGAAGACATAATGTTAGCATACAAGTATCAATATCAAGTACCTATCAAGTATCAATCAATTGGATACTGACTTGGACACGTTGCTGGATAAATTTGACACACGAAATCGGCCTCAATGGCCCATCCGTTGTTTGTAGGTATGCCGTCCGTCTTGCAAACCTGCGGCTACTGATACAAACGAACTCAGTGGCCAACGGCTGTCGAAATTCGGATGGGAAACAAAAGCGGCAGGCAGAGTATGCCGGAAAAGAAGTGCGTAGTTTGTGCAGAAAAAAATGTGTAAGTGCCGTGGAACAAGTTATTACATGACAGTCAGAAGTTACCACAAGATATTAAAAGAAAAATGGACTTTAATTTCTGTATCTTCCTTCACGATGGTGATGGTGACGTCCGGAAGCAAGCGTCACGTGACCGAGTTGACGGAATTTGTTGTTTCTCCTTTAACTGTATTCTGTTCACATGATGATCTATAAGTTTTTTTTTCTTTTTTTTTGTATGGTCCGAGATCTCAATTTTGGCAAGCGTGAAGTTGGCTCGCAACTTGAATGTCAGCAATGTTTTCCGAATGGGAATACGTGGCACAAACGAATGTCTCGACGAAATGAAGCGACAGTGAAAACGAATTATACCTACAAACGACCTGCCTGGGTTAAATTGTAATCGCATCATCAGTTTCCGAGATGTCAATATTTGACAAGCGTGAAATTGGCTAGCCACGTGAATGTCGGAAGCGTCTCCCGAATGGGGGTGTGTTGAACGAAACTATGCATGATAATAAAACCGGCAAAAACAAAGTCCCTATACAAGCGACCTGCATGGATTCTATTTTTAATCTCATCATCAGCATTTGCCAAGATCTTAATTTTTTGAAAGTGTGAAGTTGTCTCGCTACTCTCGAGTCACCATCGCTCTCAGGAATAAGAGTGGTAAAATCGATTGACTCGACGTCCTGTTGGCAAACCGGTGCAAATGAAGTACAAATGACCTGCCTGGTATCGGCTTTAATCGCATCAGCAGTTTCAGAGATCTCAATTTTGCCGGCAAGCTTGAAATTGTCTAGCCACTCCAATATTCCAATATTGCATGTGTCTCCCAATGGGTTGGAAGAAACGATACCTTCTCGGTACAAACCGGTACTAACGAATTACAAACGACCTCCCAGGTTTCTGTTTTAATGTCCTCAACAGTTTCCGACATCTCAATTTTTGGCAAACGAGGTACAAACGAAAGTCTACAAGGCACCAACCGGTAAGAATCAAGTAAAAGTAACCTGCCTGGATTTGCTTCTAACTCATAAGCAATTTCCGAGATCTCAATTTTTGGCAAACGAGGTACAAGCGAAAGTTGATACAAGGCACCAACCGGTAAGAATCAAGTAAAAGTGACCTGCCTGGATTTGCATCTAACTCATAAGCAATTTCCGACATCTCAATTTTTGGCAAACGAGGTACAAGCGAAAGTCGATACAAGGCACCAACCGGTAAGAATCAAGTAAAAGTGACTTGCCTGGATTTGCTTCTAACTCATAAGCAATTTCCGACATCTCAATTTTTGGCAAACGAGGTACAAACGAAAGTCTACAAGGCACCAACCGGAAGAATCAAGTAAAAGTAACCTGTCTGGATTTGCTTCTAACTCATAAGCAATTTCCGAGATCTCAATTTTTGGCAAACGAGGTACAAGCGAAAGTCGATACAAGGCACCAACCGGTAAGAATCAAGTAAAAGTGACCTGCCTGGATTTGCTTCTAACTCATAAGCAATTTCCGAGATCTCAATTTTTTGCAAACGAGGTACAAGCGAAAGTCGGTACAAGGCACCAACCGGTAAGAATCAAGTAAAAGTGACCTGCCTGGATTTGCATCTAACTCATAAGCAATTTCCGACATCTCAATTTTTGGCAAACGAGGTACAAACGAAAGTCTACAAGGCACCAACCGGTAAGAATCAAGTAAAAGTAACCTGCCTGGATTTGCTTCTAACTCATAAGCAATTTCCGACATCTCAATTTTTGGCAAACGAGGTACAAACGAAAGTCTACAAGGCACCAACCGGTAAGAATCAAGTAAAAGTAACCTGTCTGGATTTGCTTCTAACTCATAAGCAATTTCCGAGATCTCAATTTTTGGCAAACGAGGTACAAGCGAAAGTCGATACAAGGCACCAACCGGTAAGAATCAAGTAAAAGTGACCTGCCTGGATTTGCTTCTAACTCATAAGCAATTTCCGAGATCTCAATTTTTTGCAAACGAGGTACAAGCGAAAGTCGGTACAAGGCACCAACCGGTAAGAATCAAGTAAAAGTGACCTGCCTGGATTTGCATCTAACTCATAAGCAATTTCCGACATCTCAATTTTTGGCAAACGAGGTACAAACGAAAGTCGATACAAGGCACCAACCGGTAAGAATCAAGTAAAAGTGACCTGCCTGGATTTGCTTCTAACTCATAAGCAATTTCCGAGATCTCAATTTTGGTTTGCGCAAAGTTGGCTCGCCTCTCGAGTTTCGCTCTCTTCCGAATAGGTGTGGTGCAAACGAATGTACCTATCGATGCCACAAACCGTTACACTATCGTTTTTTATCGTGATCCAAATTCACCATTCTATGTCTGGCCGGATCCACTCTTCAGAACCGATCTATTTTCAAGTTCGGGTAGCCAAATAACAGGAAACGGGCATAGGCTTAGTACAGTTATTAGGTGTGATCCTTCGGGTCCTCCAGATCAAGATCTGTGAAAACTAAACCAAACCACCATAAAATGGCAAATTTGCAACGCACAATTATAAAGGTTGGCTAGCTTTTATCACAACGGGTTAAAACGCGATAAAAAAACAGGCTTCCTTATAGGAAACAGACCTTGACTGTGAAAAACGGAACAACCATGAACATCAAAAATGCCCCTTTGGGGATAAGAGCACGACAATAAAAAACACTTGATCAACCACAAAAAAACTTCGGAGCACTTGCTAGCGGGCACACTTGGCGTTTGCCTCAAAAGACACATTTTTTCCTGTCCTGCTGGCTCTTAACATCTTTTCTCATACAACAGACTTCAAACTTCATAAAACTTACACTTAGCTTATGCGATGTGGCACCCAGCCGTCCTTCTTCATCGCACAATTCAATGCAACTATGGAGATAATTAAAAAATTCCCCATAGCAAATCTGGCTGCCTCCAAAATTTGACTCTTGTTAGGCGTGCTTGACTCCACCCCAAAGGCATTGGTTCGATTGAGAGACACGCCCAATTGCCCGAGACTGGTCACGGGCAATTTTTGACAAAAACCCATCATCACCACAAAAATTGTGGCGGTGATGGGTTTTCTGGATTTTTTGCAACGGTTTTATTGTGGTCAGGCAAAATATACAAATCATCATTATAACAAAATAATGAAGCATTGCCTTGTAAACTTTATTTTGAGATGTAGTTTTGTGAAATCTATTCTGCACGTTCGGTTCGGCCACACAATCTGTTGTCTTGAAGGATTTCACCTAAATCTGGTCACGATACATCAGATTTCAGTGAAATTCTTTCCGTCGCTGTATTAAACTCGTGAACATTTTCTGAACCGTGCAGTTTTTGCCTCTTTATGATATTCGCCTGCTTTATGCAATAACGCACTGACTGCAATGAAAATCTTATTGTCAGTTAGCGCGGCATTTTCTGCAGTAGTTCATATGTGTGTTCAATTTTAAGTAGATATGTGGTATCTTAACACGCTCTGTAAAAGGAAAAGTTTTAGATACCCTTAGGTCTTAAAGGCAACCACCGTTTTTCAGACACCAAAATTCTCTGAAAAGTTTCCAAAACGCTTGAAGATCAAAGATGATCTTAATTACTAAGACACAATAGAAGTGCGCGCGGGTTTTTGATCTTATTTTAAGATCATAATACGTATAGTGCATACAAGACGTGATCTAAACAAACCTTACCTGAACAAACCTTCCCTAAAAATAAATAAACCTTACCTAACCTTCCTACCCTATTCAGCCTGGTGTCAGTCCAGGCACGACGTCAGCCGTGTTCCTCTCAAGACCGACTTTTTTCGGGATTCTTTGGTGCGATATATTCTGTTATATCTATCGGAGATTCACCGCCAAAATGATAACAGAAGATCACACCTCTGAATCCCGAAAAAAGTCGGTCCTGACACTCGTCTCTAACGCACATCTGACCATGCATTGTGCCACTTTTGACTTTTTTCCAAAAATTGAATCAAACGTGGCAGGAAATCAATCATTCCGGGCCAAATACTTGTGAAAATTAGCAAAATCAGAGGATGAATAAACTTCCTTCATACGAGATCGTCGTTTTGCAGATCGGATCATAAGGTGGCAGTAAATTTACAAGGATTTTGCGGAAACGTGCTAATTGATCTTGGACTTACATTCAATGTCGATCGATCCTTTTCAATTTTTGGAGCCAACTTGAAACATTCAATTCCGACGTTCGAAATAAAACAAGTCGTTTCTAAAGGTCTTTAGAAAGACGTCCGCAATAAAACAACAATTCGCATCGGTGCAAATAAAAAGAAGTCGAAATAAGTTTTTCGGATGTCTGTGTGCAAATAATTTTTGATCCTCTGAAGGTGCTAAAAATGAGCTTGATAAGGAAAGAGGGGCAGAACAAATACCGCGTTTGTTTGTAAAAACCGTCTCAAGTGCTCATTCATCCGAGCACTGAAATTTGGGACACTTCACCCGTAATGAGAATGCTTTAACCAAAATATGTTCATTAAGGAAAATCCATGCGCCATAAAAGGCCAGTTTTAGATGCGAAGTGGAAATCAATAAGCGGTGTAAAAGCCAATCTATGCAACGGAATAACCCTTGAAAGAAAATGCATAATTTAGCAGTAAACAGGTGACAGACAGGCGAAAATGTGGACACAAACATGCACCATAGCGAAAGGAACAACCGGGTCCTTTTTTCTACCCAGGGGGGCTCTATGTATCGGTGTGGGAGAGGCCAGCTTCATGGACTTCAAAGATCAATGCTTTGTGAAAGCAAGCACTTTGTTCTTACACCTATAATGTCCTGGGCTGGTGCATGGATTGGCTTTGTTTTGACATCTCCTTCCACGACTTTTCATATTGAAGCCACAAATATCCGTCCCTGGCAACACGTATCCATACATGAGAAACCACACCAACATCAAACGAATTACGTAAGAGAACCTTCAGGGAAGAATCAGCTTTGATTTTTGGTTATCTCGTGGGCGCTTCAAAGTTTGCTGGTTGCGGGGAAATAGCCAGTCGTCTACTGTATTTGTACCGTTCATGACTTCTGAAAATTCGTCAAGTCAGCCGACCACTTTTGAGAAATCACAAGTTATTTTGATCAGAAAACACCACGCCATCAATTCGTCAATTCCTGGTATATTTGAGCCACTAAAAACCATCCAAAAACATAAATCCGTGCTTTTACTCCTGTAGCATCTACCAGCATTGGCCTCAAGCTGGGATGCTATTTCAAATTCAATAATGTTTGACTTCTCACACGTCATTTCAGGCTGCCGAGTTCGTTTTGGCATTTTATCGGTTTCACTGATAACAACCTGGTTTGACAGCGCTCATGAATTTCGGAAATCCGCAATACCAGGTTCCCAGCGAAAACTTTACTTCATTTCCGAACCTACCGTACGACATGAAGGTAGAGCACCAGTGCCGCGGGCTCGAGTTTAGTGTGTGATTTTTAGGGTTAGGTGATAACTGCTTTTCAATTCCAACACAGGACTATTAGGATTGAATATATTGCTTTGGGCAAGAACTTGCGCCCTTCCTTGTTTTGTTTTGGGCTGAATCTTCGCCCCGAGTTTGCTGCAAATACTGGGAAACTCTTCAGCAACCAACCCCGAATAAGAATCAACAACTTCTGTCGGGGGTAAGTTTTTGAGTTTTCCTGACCTTTGTCCAGTGACGTTTTGATCACGCGGATAAGATCCCATAGCATGTGTTGCAGGATGGCCTACGGCAAATTTCAGCTATTTATTAGTGGTGTTCAATCTTTGTTCGGGATATGTTCATTTGAATTCTTTTACTGAGTTCTTCACACTCAAAAGAATTCTTTCCACTGCACTACTCCACATCTACATTATTCTTCCATTCAGCCATTCACTTTATTTTCAAGGAAGTTGATTGGTCGCAAAAAACTGCTAACTTGGTGACTTTGTAGGAACCTTTTTGTTAGTTGCGTATTTCAAAATAACTGCAACCAAAGTCAGGCTATGACCTTCTCAAATTCAGTAAATAACTTTCCCACGGCAAATATCACAAGGGTGTTTCCAAACCCCTTCTTCTATTTTCAGTTGTAATTTTGGGTACCAAACAACTGTCCTTTCCTTGTCAACCATTTCCACGAGTTGGAATCAAGAGAGATTTTTGGCCATCGTCAGCATTAGCCGACTTTTTGGCAAGGCTTCAGAATCTGAAGGCCAGCCGAAATGTGAACAAAGAAGTTAAGTTTTCACCGTCTCTTTTTGCATTAGTACTTTGCTCCTTCTTCACGCAAATAGAAAAGAAAGCTAAAAACATCATTTCAGAAGGACTTTCTATCAACTCCCAACTCTATGTGCCACCGAAAGACTTTCGTGCCGGCAATCTAAAGTACCACCTGATTTTAGTGTGTTTCATCATGTATTTGTCTTTTCATTTCTGCACATCTTTTTTCCTTTGAGTTTTATCCACTTGTGTCTTTCATCATTATTTACCAGTCATTTTCATCAGTTCACTCCTTAACCAATTTGTTGTGTTTTCAAAGATTTTCTGAACATTGGCAGTT
>JASGXE010011043.1:0-13482 GCA_030068105.1 Sinentomon sp. SZTP_YWyxl
TGAAGCCTTTTGTTGAAATCGAATTGCCCCAATGTGTGAATCATCCCGAACTTTGGAATGTCCTGCGTTCGAAGAGTTTTTTCGGAAGTTGTAGGTATATTTTTGGACTGAATTTTCTGATGACCCGGTACATGCCTTTACGCGCATGCTGCCGTCAATTGCGTCTTTCATGTTTATCTTTCGGCTATTATCTGAATTGCTTTGTTAACACCGTATAAATATGCGAATATAACGGGTTGGAAATTGGCTGAAGAATGACGGGATAAACGCAATCCCGAAATCATCAATGCAATTTGGCGGATTTGCAATTTTCTGTCTGCAATTTTGCAAACAATAAATCTATACGTGCGATGAAAGCTTTATTGTTGTTGTGGACAGTCAATTATTTTTTTTGCAATTTTTTTAAAAAAATTATTTGGAAAAGTCGATGAGACAGAATTTTGTTGTCTGGTTGACAACGTGCAGGAAAGTCCAACGTTACCTTTCCGCTATACACAAACATTTCTTTCAATTTTTTCGAGGAGCTATAGACACTACTTTGCACTTTTCGTGGATGGATGTACAGCTGCTTCCTTTGAAATTGTCCACTAAATTGTCCACCTGCAACATATGCAGACATGTGAATAATACAACGGATTGCACGGTATAAAATGTTTCAAGATTGACCAAAACTCGCGGGTAAAGTTAATCCTGTGGGGGGGACAGTATTTACTGTCCCCCTCAGTCACGGTATATTAAAAATCTCCTCAAAAATAGAAAAAGGTTGAATTTTATTGCAGGCAGAAAATCTACCTGAACCAACGTACAGGGTATTACACATGGGCCTACTTGATTAGGAGTTGCATTTTTGGACCGAATTGCCGAATGGTGCTCAAAAGGAAGTCGGAAAATTCCACTTGTCAGGTTAGGTTAGGTTAGGTTAAGTTTGGTTAGGTTAGGTTAGGTTAGGTTAGGTTAGATTAGGTTGGGTTGGGTTGGGTTGGGTTAGGTTGGGTTGCGTTGGGTTAGGTTGGGTTAGGTTTGGTAAGGTTTGGTTGGGCTAGGGATAGATTATGTCTAACCAAACCCAGCCTAACCTAACCTAACCTAACGTAACCTAACCTAACCTAAGCTAAGTAACCTAACATAACAATCTAACCTAACCGGAATTTTCCGACTTCCTTTTGAGCGACATTCGGAAATTCGATCCAAAACTTCGACTCCTATAATCTGAGGTGGCCCATGTGGAACACCCTGTACGTTGCTTCAGGTAGATTTTCTGACTGCAATAAAATTCAACCTTTTTCCGTTTTTGATGAGAATTTTAATTGACCGTGACAGAGGGGGACAGTAAATACTGTCCCCCCACAGGATTAACTTTACCCAAACTCGCAACTGGCATGTTCTCGTTTAAATGGCGCAATATTCATTCTGGGCAATTTTAAAGGAAATAGTTGTAGGCACTTTGCAATGAAAGCAATAATGCGAAGCGCGACAGTTTCATTGAAACACGCATTGCATTGCCCAAGTACAGTCTTGTCCCGAGAAAAAGTCGGGTGGACATGGCCAAAGTGATTGCGCTCCCCGATAAATCTCTTTCAAAAACGGTTTATAATTTTGTTTACTCCACTGGCGATATGAAAATAGGCTTGAGACTAATTTTATAAATTTTTCTTGTGATTTATTGATGCTATGATCACCTTTCTGCGCGCGCAATCCAGTGATTCGTTGTTCAAAACGACGCATCTAAATCATTGGCTCAATTCGATTGGGGCCGTTGCAAATAATTATTTAATAAAACGAGGTGCTGCGCCTGCGCAGGCTGCTTCTCGGCACCGCGATTCATTTTCATTTTATTAAAAACAGTTCACATGAATTGGTGAACATAGTCGCCGTTAGGCCCGTCAGATAGTCAGGAATAAAATCAACAATGGCAAAAATACGAGTTTAGAAAGTTGCGGAGATGTTGCCCGCGCAGTGGCCATTTAGAGGATATGCGACGAGCATGCAGGGAGAGAATTCCAGTTTCGGATGGTGCGCGGAAAAAAAAGAGTTATAGTATTGAGTATTTTTTATAAGCGGTGCAGAGATATGAAAGGAATGGGCTGCGGCGGGGGGTAGGAACACTTGCAAAACCAGGTGGTAGATTAATTAAGCACTTAGTGACCCACGATTTTTCGGAGAAGAGCCACTCGACGATTCTGCCTGCGTTGGACTAAGGTATCAAGCCCCAGATCGCAAAGCATGGACAGACAGAAGATTTCCTGAGTAGTTATTGACTATGTAAGGGGCCGCAGCTCGTTGGACTTGTTCAAGGTTGTGAATCTGGGACGCTAAGAAAGGATCCCATAAACAGCAGGCGTATTCAAGATGTGGAAGGACAAGGGCCTTATAAGCTTTAAGTTTCGCATCGGAGTTGGAATTACGAAGATTACGCTGTAGTGAGCCAAGAACCCGGCGGGCTTTAAAAACCACGTGATCAATGTGCTGGGACCAGTCAAGGGTTGAAGTGATAAGTACTCCCATAGATAAGTGACAGAGTCGGATGAATTGAGAGTCACTCTATCAATGCTGTAATTGAGAGACGGGGCAACCGCTCCAGAAGGCCTCGTTCGGCCCTTTCGGAAACAAACTGAAAGACATTTTGTGATATTGACTGACATACACCATTTTGAGCACCATTCTGAGATTGAGTTCAGGTCTTGCTGTAACCTAATAGAGTCGGATGCGGTGAGGATTGGCTGATAAAGCACGATGTCGTCTGCATAAAGTCGAATGGAACACGACACCGAAGCTACAATATCATTAATATACATAAGAAAAAGAAGAGGGCCGAGGACGCTGCCCTGCGGCACACCCCGTCCAACTATAACACGCTCATCAGACACCGTCTCCAGGATTTTAACTTTAGCGGAACGGCCAGTGAGAAAAGATTTCAAAAGTCGCAATAAATGTGAAGGGGGAGAAAAGTGCGTCAAATTTTTTCAAGAGTAATGCATGCGGCACGAGATCGAACGCTTTAGACAGGTCAATGAAAATGGCGTGGACCTCAATATTCTGTTCAAATGAGCAGTGTATGTCTTGCACAAAAGAGATTAACTGGGTCTCACATGACAATCCACTTCTAAACCCATGCTGGTGGTGGTGCAGAAAATTCACGCTGTCTAGGAAGTTACGGATTATGAAACCAAGATGCTGCTCAAAGAGCTTGGCGCAGGTTGAAATTGAAGAAATGGGACGATAATTCCTGGGTTCATGGCAATCGCCTTTCTTTGGGACAGGAGTGATGAGAGACTCTTTCCAACTCGAGGGAAAGATTCCTGTGTGATAAATCTGGTTGAAAAGTGCCGTTAAGTAAGGTGCAATATGAACCGATAATCCTTTAATAAGAGTGGGTGGTATTCCATCTGCACCAGGCCCCTTCCGGCCAGATAGACGACTAATAAGTCTGACCAGATCACGCGGTGTGCAGAATATTTTGTAGTGAATTTCAGGTGAGTCACAAGTTTCTTGTGGAGAAGAGAGTGTATGCTCTCCAATGGCACAGCCTTCAGCAAAGATTCTAGTGAAGATTTTCAGCTCAGTCCGAACGTCCGTGATAGTTTCACCGTTAAAAACCAGTGTTGGGGGAGATGGTGATTTTTTCTTACTTTTAATAAATTCCCAGAACCGCCTAGCGTTAGGAGAACTAACAGTAGATTCGATAAAACGAGCGAAAAGGAGTGAATTCAATGAAGCTGCTCTTCCCTTTAGTTCTTCGAAGGTCTTCTGGAAGGAAGAATTCAAAGGGAATTTTTTTCGAAGAGCACCAAACTTACGTTTCTTTTGATAAAGATGCGAAAGGCTTTTATTAACCCACGGATAAGCTGCACACTTTCTGGAAACAGAAACCGGGATCAAATCCATGAACCGACGCAGCAGACAAAGAATGAAAGCCCATGAACTATCAGGAGAATTACGTTCATAAATATTGGAGAAAAGAGCTAAAATGCGCTCGCTTTTCAACTCGTCTGAAAACGCTCAGATCCCCTTCAATGTTCAAGTGGCGCAAACACTGATCTCGAACCCCTAAAATGAAAATCAAACTTTGAAAAAAAAATTTATCCGACGCTGGAATCGAACCCACGTCCTACTACTCCGATGCACTTTTACACTCACCGACTGATGCAACCGCGGCATCTGCAGGAATTATGTTATGCCGCTCGAAATGAACCTTTATGCGCCGCTCGAAATGAACTCAGGGTTCTCACTTCCTCCCTCAAAATGTGCAATTTATGAGGGAAAATGTGATGTGTTTGGATTTTTCAATGTTGGGAGCACGAGAACGTGCCGCAATTTTTGCAAACCCTGCCGCGCGACTAGATGACAGCGTTTGTGGAAGAATGCTCGGTTGGGGCTCTGTACTCGCAAGAAAAAATATTTTTTTTCTTACCTAAAGCTATCTGAACATGACCAAACCCTGTTTTCTCTCGAAAAAAAAAAACAATGCTCGCTGCGGGCCCCGGTCTTCCATCTGTATAAAAGTCGCGGCTGGGTTTGTAAACGGTCGAACGGGCCCGGTGTGAAATTTTCAAACTCTCGATTTGTCTAAATGTGGCTATGGGGTGCAATTTTTTCGGTCAACCAGTCAGCCACCTGGATTATTGTATTATACATACCGTCCGTTTTATTTAAAACACGTCAGGCGTCCGTCCTGTCGTTTTTGTGAATTCCTGAAAATTGCAAGCTGCGGACGAAAACCTGAGCAACGCCACAGGGTGTCGCGCTTTTATTTTGCTGGTTGGTTGGCGTAGTTGCACGCGAAGATGAAGGTAGTTTTGCGAGTAGTGCCAGTGGCTTGTTCAGCTCTGTTGAAATTTCTGCTCGTGACAAAGACACTAGCAAAATTTAAAATGTTACCAAAATTTACAATTACACCAGGAAATAAATAAAAGTTTTTGCCAAACTTTTACCGAATGTTTCCTCATGGCGTGACTTCACACGGGGTTGAACATGCCACTCTGTGGACGCGAAAGCCTGATTCGCAATCTAAAATGGGTATGCCCATTTAGGCCTACCTTTGTTTCTTGTCCCGCCCTTTTCTTTTTTCTTTTGGTTTCTGCAACGGAAGCCAAAACTGTCAAACCATCTGCAAAAGGCAAGGAAACTAAAGTACGCACGAGACCAGTGACACCCTGTTCGCGATTGCTGTGAACCAAACAGCGCAACAAGCGCCGGCCAGGTGCAGTGACCTCGTGCAGCGCTTCGTCTCGAACCCAGGTGAAAAAGTACAGGAGAGTATGAAAATGACCGCGTGGTTAGCAAAGTGATCAGCGCATGAAAATGCAAGAAAGCAGAAAATAAGACTCCCTTCACCCCTTCAGGATCTCCCGACAGGTCGCAGGCAAGCACAAGAACCGTTCAATGCAGTCGCCGCAGTCAGGATGATGTCCTCACGCCTAAAAATCCAGACGATCGCAACCACAACCAATATGGTGCTCCTCGTGCAAATGCAGATCCCATCAACGTGTTTAAAAATAAACGTACGGTATATAATTCCAAAAATATTCTGTCCCAATGAGCTGTGCAAGCTCGAACAGTGAAGGTTGTATTTCTTATAAAACTGACTTTTGACAATTATTCGCATTTTGTATTTGGGGATTTCGTTCCATTTCTACGTTGTTCCTTTGGTATTTTCTTTAAAGTGGATGAAATTGTTTACGTATATCAAAAGCATTTAGCTTATACAGGGCCTGCCAAATCTCATCGACCATAAGATAAATGACAAAAAGCTCCAGGATTCAGGGCCGTCCAATGTCAACGAGGATCTCATGCAGTTTCACGCGACACACGAATGTCATGGTGCATTTTCATCTGTCATGGTGCATTTTCATCTGTCATGGTGCATTTTCGGTCATGTTTCTATTGATGACAAATTGGGCCTGATTTAAAATAATGAACGCCTATGTTCGCAAATTTTTGGCGAGCCGTGTACAATTACCATTTTTTTGCAAAGAGCACGCAGCGTAATTGATGGCCCATTAGTCCAAATAGAAATTCTAAAATGTAATTTTTCCAATAATCGTGGAACCGAAAATTTTACCCAGCATTTATGCCGATCAAAATTTGCGAGATGCAGGATAAGATAGGGAGAAAAGCTCTGTTCTTTTATTCATGATTTGCGAATCCCCCCCGCCTCTTCGCACCCGCTCCCCTCCGTGGCCTCCCGAGAGGATTTTACGGAGGAGCAAATAAGACGGATGGAAAAAGGACGAATGCGGAAAATGGAAAGAAGCGGACAAATTTCCAGCCTTATCTGCACTTAAGAAAATCCAAATGGAATCAAATTGGGAGCATTTATCTGCGTTTGTTCCGTCTTTTTGTTATGATGTTCAGGGTTGTTAATCTATTAGGGGCGACAAGAAGTGGAAACAATTGGCGGTTGATTACTAAAACATTTAGTGGCATTGAGTTATTCGAATTTTGACACGACTCATCTCACTCGCAGCTGCAAAACTCCGGACAAACGGCAGAAATATCGGCATTATTTTATTTGGTGATCTTCAATCAAATAAAAAAATTAATCAATCAATCAATCTTGTTTGAACCACATGCTCGCTCAACTGCAAGTGACTTCAAATTCAAGTTGTCAAACCACCTTACTTGAGTAACCTCATCTGACCTTAACGTAATCCTTACCTAATCTTAACCTAAACTTTAATTAACCTCGACATTAACTTTAACCCAACCTTAACCTTAACCGAGGCCATATCGCCGCCCCCTTGCTTGACAGAGACCCCACCGTTATTATGCTCGTAAATAGGAGGAATTCCACCTTTACACAGCCGCCATCCAATCATTTCAATTTTGGGTTTGATGTAGCTTCACACCCTCACACGAGTGTCATGATGTTTTGCGGCGCATGTTACCATTGATTCTAAATAGCGTATGAATTATGTACAGCCGCAGAAACAATAATGACTCCCTGAATAAAAGAAACATTCGATCATGGGAGTCAACATTGTTTCTTGGGCTTTACATCCCCTACAGCCATGGCCACAGGCTCAACAATCCAATTGATGTCAGAGATGTACAGCCGCAGAAACAATAATGACTCCTGAATAAAAGAAACATTCGATCATGGGAGTCAACATTGTTTCTTGGGCTTTACATCCCCTACAGCCATGGCCACAGGCTCAACAATCCAATTGATGTCAGAGATGTACAGCCGCAAAACAATAATGACTCCCTGAATAAAAGAAAACATTCGATCATGGGAGTCAACATTGTTTCTTGGGCTTTACATCCCCTACAGCCATGGCCACAGGCTCAACAATCCAATTGATGTCAGAGATGTACAGCCGCAGAAACAATAATGACTCCCTGAATAAAAGAAACATTCGATCATGGGAGTCAACATTGTTTCTTGGGCTTTACATCCCCTACAGCCATGGCCACAGGCTCAACAATCCAATTGATGTCAGAGATGTACAGCCGCAGAAACAATAATGACTCCCTGAATAAAAGAAACATTCGATCATGGGAGTCAACATTGTTTCTTGGGCTTTACATCCCCTACAGCCATGACCACAGGCTCAACAATCCAATTGATGTCAGAGATGTACAGCCGCAGAAACAATAATGACTCCCTTAATAAAAGAAACATTCGATCATGGGAGACAACATTGTTTCTTGGGCTTTACATCCCCTACAGCCATGGCCACAGGCTCAACAATCCAATTGATGTCAGAGATGTACAGCCGCAGAAACAATAATGACTCCCTGAATAAAAGAAACATTCGATCATGGGAGTCAACATTGTTTCTTGGGCTTTACATCCCCTACAGCCATGGCCACAGGCTCAACAATCCAATTGATGTCAGAGATGTACAGCCGCAGAAACAATAATGACTCCCTGAATAAAAGAAACATTCGATCATGGGAGTCAACATTGTTTCTTGGGCTTTACATCCCCTACAGCCATGACCACAGGCTCAACAATCCAATTGATGTTAGAGATGTACAGCCGCAGAAACAATAATGACTCCCTGAATAAAAGAAACATTCGATCATGGGAGACAACATTGTTTCTTGGGCTTTACATCCCCTACAGCCATGGCCACAGGCTCAACAATCCAATTGATGTCAGAGATGTACAGCCGCAGAAACAATAATGACTCCCTTAATAAAAGAAACATTCGATCATGGGAGTCAACATTGTTTCTTGGGCTTTACATCCCCTACAGCCATGACCACAGGCTCAACAATCCAATTGATGTTAGAGATGTACAGCCGCAGAAACAATAATGACTCCCTTAATAAAAGAAACATTCGATCATGGGAGTCAACATTGTTTCTTGGGCTTTACATCCCCTATAGCCATGGCCACAGGCTCAACAATCCAATTGATGTCAGAGATGTACAGCCGCAGAAACAATAATGACTCCCTTAATAAAAGTAACATTCGATCATGGGAGTCAACATTGTTTCTTGGGCTTTACATCCCCTACAGCCATGGCCACAGGCTCAACAATCCAATTGATGTCAGAGATGTACAGCCGCAGAAACAATAATGACTCCCTGAATAAAAGAAACATTCGATCATGGGAGTCAACATTGTTTCTTGGGCTTTACATCCCCTACAGCCATGACCACAGGCTCAACAATCCAATTGATGTCAGAGATGTACAGCCGCAGAAACATAATGACTCCCTGAATAAAAGAAACATTCGATCATGGGAGTCAACATTGTTTCTTGGGCTTTACATCCCCTACAGCCATGACCACACTCAACAATCCAATTGATGTCAGAGATGTACAGCCGCAGAAACAATAATGACTCCCTGAATAAAAGAAACATTCGATCATGGGAGTCAACATTGTTTCTTGGGCTTTACATCCCCTACAGCCATGGCCACACTCAACAATCCAATTGATGTCAGAGATGTACAGCCGCAGAAACAATAATGACTCCCTGAATAAAAGAAACATTCGATCATGGGAGTCAACATTGTTTCTTGGGCTTTACATCCCCTACAGCCATGGCCACAGGCTCAACAATCCAATTGATGTCAGAGATGTACAGTCGCAGAAACAATAATGATTCCCATGATCGAGAGAGTCATTTTTGTTTCTGTGAGTGTACCTACCGACTGCATATTGTGGAGGGGAGTTATTCTATGAGAAAGCAGCGTGACATGTGAAACTGAAAAACTGTTCGAAAATTCTTTCATTTGACTTTTGTCCATTTTTAGATGTGATTGTTATTTATTGTATCTGACTTTACTTGTTATCTGATTACAAATTAAACTGCCGACCTGTGTTCTTTCCAGATATTTCGCCCTTCTTTATATCCATTTTGTTTCGTGTTTACTCCACGCAAATCATACACTCTAAATTTGAGGTTCCTTTTGAACATCTTTGAAACACAGTTTTTTAACACGGGCTTTGATGGAAGTGTTCCTTTATGAACATTTGGAGCACTCGATGTGTTCCTGGAACGATATTTTTCAGGTAGATTTTGAGCACGAAAGCGATTTGGAACACTTCATGTGCTCCAAATCTCATGTGTAAAAACTTTGTGACAGGAAAATTGCGTTCCATGAACACATCACGCGTTTCCAAAATGTTCCTGAAGGAACAATTCCATTCTCAAGTCCGTGTTAAAAAAGGTATTCCAAAGGTGTTCCGAACGGAAACCTCAAATTTAGCGTGAAGTGTATATGTTCCCATATGTGCTGTAGGTTTTCTCGTAATGTGTTGACATTGCCCAGTGCGTTTCTCTCTTTTCCAAACGACGTTTTCCCTTTTTTCGACCTTTTTCATCCAACTACGTCGCCATTGTCGTCTAATTCGCTAATAGCTGCCCTCAGCATAGACAGGGTGATCCAAAAAGCTCTCACATGTCTATGGAATTGACTTCTGCAATGCCTGAGTGCCGTCTGTGTCAACGCAGTTCTCGCGGGTGAATTGACATGCTTGCTCGCACGGCAGTCTTTCCGTGAGAGAAATCTTGTGTTGAGGAAACGTTTTTCTTTCTTTTTACTCTTACAGGCCGAAGAAATTAAAGCGCCAGATTTCAACAGAACTTTCTGGAGATGTCAGATTTGACCTATGTTGTAAAAGAGGATCTTTAATTTCTGCAGCATGGAGTTTTTACTTTGGATGAGTACATTAATTCTACCGCCAGTATACACTCTCAAAACCTTACACTCTATACACACTCCCCGCTATAACTCTTCGAACATGGGAGTTCTTCAATTGCTCAGACATCAATCAATGGAGCCCTCGCATGCGCCGCAAAACACATGCGACACTCTTTGCAACGCGCTCTGCCTCAATCCATGTTGATATTATCTGATAACCCCTGTGTCTGTCTGACATTCTGATATGTTCCAACAGTTCTGGAGGACACTGTACTTCTACCCGTAATGCTACTCGAGGACGTTTGGAAGGAGAACCATGCAGCCTTCGTTCCAGAACTATTTCCAGCTGAACCTTGCGTCTCCTTCTCTCTTGTTTTCTTAACCTGATTTGGAATTTCGACAATATTGAAACGTACCGAAAACCATCCCTCTCGCAGACTATACACTCTAAACATGGGGTTTCGGTATGGAACGCCTTGGGAACGCCTTTTTAACATGGGCTTTGATGGGAGTATTCTTTTCGGAACATTGTTTGGAACATGTAATGTGTTCTTGGAACACCATTCTTCTGTCACAAATTTGGAACAGCACATGCGTGATTTGGAACACTCCATGTGTTCCAAATCCAGCTGAAATGTGTTCCAAATCACAAATTTGGAACACATGAGCGATTTGGAACACTCCATGTGTTCCTAATCGCTCATGCGTTCCAAATTTGTGACAGGAAAATAATGTTTGAAGACCACACGAAGTGTTCCAAACAATGTTCCGAAAAGAACATCTCCCATCTGCCCATGTTAAATATGGTGTTACCAAGGTGTTCCAAACCGAAACCTCATGTTTAGAGTGTATGCTCTTCCATTCAGACGAATCGGCCGCGGCATCCAATACCTTAGCCCTTCAATATCCGATCCGTGATTCCTCCTGGGATAGCCATATCTCGTGGGGATTACAGGCAAACATGCCCATTTCTGCGATGCGAGGAGGGGGTCAGGTGACGCTTCCCTGATGCATGGGGTTCCAATGTTGCCATTGCCTTGGAATGAGCAGAGGATCGTCTTTTTCACCTTCTTTCTGCGTTGTGAGATGCTACATCCATCTTTGGTTCCATTGTGTTACAAATTCGAAATTCTCCTAGATAAACAAATTTCGGACCATGTATACAATATTGAATTAGGCACCTTTTCCATTGACAATTGGTACGAAGAGTACAGGACGTTCCCTAATTTGACTTTACCTGCAGCAGCCCTAGCATGATTCGGCACTGTACGGTACGTTGCAAAAAACCTGTTAAACAGGAGGAATGGGATATGATGATTTCCATTTGCAAAATACTTGTTACACATATGGAGACGTAATGGAAGAATGTGATTTCCTTTTGCAAAATACTTGTGACACATATTGGCTTAGATGGGACAACCAGTGGAATTTTGCAAAAGGAAATCACCTTCTTCCATTACGTCTCCACATGTGTAACAAGTATTTTGCAAATGGAAATCATCATCTCCCATTCCCCCTGTTTATGTAACAGGTTTTTTGCAACGTGCTGCACCTATAATCGTTGCAAAAACAATGCAACGAATGCAATGAAGTCTTGATGTTATTTGTCCACCTTGGTTCTTTTTTAAATCGAAATCATACGAAGTAGAAATTAAAGTTTTCTAATTGTGGACCAGGGCTTCTTTTGGCCTCACCACCTCACTCTATTTGAATATTCAAACTATGGGAATGCTATACATTATAGATGCGCCATTCCAACATACATTGAAACTTTGATTTCTATGCCGAATTGATCACTTGAGACCGGGTTTTTTATTGTTGCCGGTGTCTGGTTTCCATCGAAGCACAGTACGTTCTCATGCGCATGTGTAAGCGCTTATTCAGGACCGCCGCTGTTACTCGAGAAGATAGGAAAAACTTCAAAGGTCTGGCTAAAATCGCCAGGCTTGATGATTCACGCTTTACACGAACATCATGATGTTTTGCGTCGCATGCTGCCATCGATTCTAAATGGCGTCTATAGGTATGTTATAAAAATGAGCTCCTGTACCAACAAACAATTTTAGCGAGGAGTGTGTAAAATCAAATCGGGGACGGACTGTACAAAATGGTAGTTTGTGCAGCCTGCTCAGAATTTTTCACACTTCTCATGCCGAGGGTCTGCCATTTTAGCTGGAGCTGGAAGGGGCAATAATTCATCTTACGATGAATGCTGGATTCAAGAAGCTTTTTGCTTTTCTGCGGCGACATTTCTTGGAACTTGAAGGCATGATTTTTGCGCTGTTGCCGAAAACATCTTTTCTCCCTTCTCCGCAATCGACAGAGCGAAACTCACCAAGTTATTTAATGGAAATCATTGAATTGAATCGTGCGGAGTAGAAATTCAGGGGTTCCCATTGAAGTGGAATCAGGGAACGGACAGTATTATAGACGATTTTTACCGTTGCACCGGGAATTGTATGTTTTTTCCGCGGTGTCCTTTGTTCTTGTGTTTTGCGTTTGCCATCTCTCAATTCAACCTATTTACCCCTTTAAGATCAAAAGCTGCAACCCACATCACCGCGAATTTCGCATGTTGCATACCGTTTATTTTTTGCAGGGGCAGTGGACTGAAGAACTCGTTTTTGCCCCTTTCAGTTCAAAAGCTGCAACCCACATTGCTGCAAATTATGCGAATTGCACAACCTTTTTTCGTCACAGGGGTCCTCTTGGTTGTTTCAGAAAATCGCAGAGATATCTTGAAATGATGATCGGCTGGAAATGGCGAAGCGATGTCACCCAGGGCCCAGAGGATTCGCATAGTTCGCGATTGGGGTTATGTAGGCCTATATATTTGATTGGGGTTCTGTATTCCCCATTGCACTCACCTCTAGTTCAACTCAATTGAGCCAATTTAACAGAAGGGTGAATCTTTCAATGCAACAATGGAAAAGGAATAAGCGTTGTGAATAGAAATGAATTTTTCTCAACGCAAATCTATACACTGAATTGGCTATATTAGTTGAACCTGAGGGTGAGTTGCGACGGGGAATATTTTGCGGCCATTTTGCAAGGAAGAATTATAGGACGATCGGAGACCTATTCAAGCGCTTCTTCGAAATTGAGGGGACTCAAATTTGGCTGTCGTTAGGTTGTGTTGCAATTCCACATATGGATTGGAGTTTGATGAATTTTTTTCTGTCCTTTCTTTTATTTATCTTCTCTTGATGTGTTTTCCCATTCGATTGACCTCTTTTGAAATTGATTGTGTTTTTTAATCAACGGCTTTCCTTCCTTCCTTCCTCGCATTCCCTTTTGTTTTCGTGTGCACTTTCGCGAGCGTCCGGACTCACAGCCGTCGCAGGGGATCAGGGAGGTCGAAGACAATGCCCCATTCCCC
>JASGXE010011044.1:0-14145 GCA_030068105.1 Sinentomon sp. SZTP_YWyxl
AGGATGGTGTATTGTCGGGAGGGCTGAAGAGTTTGGGTGAAATGGGAGAGAGCCACTGAGGAAGGAGTGACTGAGGAAGAAGTTTAGTGAATGCTCAAGATGAAACAAGCTATAGGTACCTGGGCAGTGGAAAAGGGTGAAGGTTGGGATGGTGGACAAGGGTGGTGGCAAAGAGAAGGGGGCTGTTTCTAGTTATCGGCCAGTTGCTGTCACCAGTCAAGAGTATAAGTTGTTTGTTGGGATTCTGACAGCAAGGCTTGAGGCGTGGTTGGAAACCAATGAGTGCCTGGGTGAGATGCAGCAGGGGATTCGGAAAGGTAGGTAGACAGTTGTGTGATAACTTGTACCTGTGTGCTAACTCAGTTGATACGAGTGTGCAAGAGGTGAAGGAATGGAGTTTAGTGTGGTGTTTGTGTGGTGGAGTTTAGTGTGGTGTTTGTTGACATAGAGGGAGCATACGACAGAGTGAGGTGGCGAGATGTGTGGTCAAGATTGCGAAAGGTGGGAGTCTGTGAAGGTTTCGTGAAAGTTTTGCAAGAATTGTATGCTGGAAGTGTGTATGATTTTTATTGGGAGTGAATGTGGTGGGTGTCAAATGCAAATCTGGGTTGCGCCAGGGTTGTCCTCTCTTGCCCTTGCTTTTTATATTGGTTTTGGGTGAGTTGGAGGAACGTGTGCACAGCTTGCGAGAGCGTTATGGTTTCAGGATTGTGGATTGGGCTGGTGGTATGGGTGGTTTAGAATTGCCAATTTCAGGATTGTTTCTTGTATATGACATGGTTGGTTCAATGTCTGAGATGGTGCTGTTTGGCAAGGAGAAGGGATGACTTTTCAGCAAGGAGAACACTAAAATGATGACGTTTGCTGGGAGTGCATCTGAGTCTGTGAAGGTTGATGACTGGGAGATTGAGAGAGTGCATAATTACAAGTATCTGGATGTCGACTTTGCGGATAAGGCTGATTACTTGGAGAGCTATGTAAACGCTTTGAAATGCAAACCAAAAGCTGGGAGGGATGACCAAGGCAATGAGAAGATGGGCTTTGTGTAGGGCAGAGATGATGAGATGGATGTGGAAGGGGGCTGTGGTGCCAGTGCTTAGGTACCTACGGTCAGGAGGTGCTGTGCTTCGGCAAGGATGCTGACTCATTGCTGGATTCTGAGCAGAGATGTGGGATGAAGGGCGCTTGGAGGGTCCAGGTTGGTGGCACAAGCTGGCTTGGATGGTGAATGGGCATGCGCTAGCTTTGGAGTGAGGGAAGCAAGAGCAAAGATCGGGTATTTGTATAGGCTGCTGTATATGGACCAGGTTCGTGTTTCGAAAAAGGGGTTTCTGTATGTCCAGCGCATGAGAAGTGGGACTGCCTGGCAGAAAAGGATTTGTCGAATTGAGCGATGGAAGGGTTGTTGGGGTAGAAATATGGATATAGAATCGGAGGCTTGTTGTGTGCGGAGAGAAAGGCGTGAAATTGAGAAAGAGCAGTGGAGGCGTTGGAGGGTGCAGGTGTCCTTGAAAAGTTCCCTGAGATGGTTTTCTGCCAAAGATGAAATAAGGTGGGATGGATTGTATCATGGTTCTTGGGGGAGTGATCTGCTGTTTAGAGCCAGGGTTGGTGCCTTGGAGATTGCCAGGAGACTCAGATGGGTTGAGGGAAAGGAGGAGTGTAGGCTTCGCCGCAGAGGAGAGTCGGTAGACTTACCACATGCTTTACTCTGGTGCAGTGAATTGGTGGTAGAGAGGAGATCGGTTGGTTGGGAAGAGATGACAGGTGAAGATGTGTGTGGTCAAAATGAAGCTGCTGTGGTTCATGATCGGTTGGTAATTGGGAGAGAGGATGAGAAGAGTTTGAGGGTGGAGCAGGTAAAGCATTACCCGGTAAAGTGGAAAAGCAGAGTGTCTGTGTGAGTGATTCGATCTGGATATTGTGTCCAATGTTGTGTTTGTGAGTACCTATGCCTGTGAGTTTTGAAGTTTTTTCCTCGATTAGGCCTACCTGGTAGGTAGTTATTGGTGAAAAGAAGCCAGAAACCATGCACTTAGTCTTTGACACTTTGACGAACTAAAATGCGGACGCGGACAGGGTTGGGCATAGGGGGGTAGGGGGGGTTACCCCCCTGGCCTTTGGCCGAGGTTACCCCCCCAGCCTTTTTCCGGGGGTACCCCGAAAAAAGGTGGGAAAAGAGTCCTGGTGTGTGCAGGGCACACACCAGGACCTCAATAGGCAGCAACATTGTTTCTTTTGTACTTTCTGTTTTGATTCCCCTGCCGAAAAAAGGCTAGGGGGGGTAACCTCGGCCTTTGGCCGAGGTTACCCCACCTACCCCCTAGAATGTTGCTATTGAAGTCCTTCCTGGTGTGTGCCCTGCACAGTCCTTCCTGGTGTGTGCCCTGCACACACCAGGAAGGACTTCAATAGCAACATTTTTTCTTTTGTACCCACTTCCTTTTTAATTCCCCTGCCGGAAAAAGGCCAGGGGGTAACCTCGGCCTTTGGCTTAGGTTACCCCCCTAGCCTTTTTCCAAGGGTACCTTTGGCCAAAGTCCTCGTGTGTGTCCTGCACACACCAGGAAGGACTTCAATAGCAACATTCTGTTTCTTTTGTACTTCCTGTTTTGATTCCCCTGCCGGAAAAAGGCTAGGGGGGCCCATCCCTGGACGCGGACCAATGGGAGATATGGCGTTTCGCGGAACAAGCGAATAACGCGGAACCACAGGTTAGGTTATGTTGGATTGAGTTAAGTTTGAATGGGTTATTAGGTTTGGTTAGGTTGGGTTAGATTTGATTGGCGAAGTTTGGCTTGCAGGTTTTGGGGCTTAGGTTCGCACTGCAGCCTCGTTTCGCAAATTCCGCGATTTCTTCATTTTAGAAGGACCCGAGTTTCACCATTTGGCGACACGCTGAGATTTGGGCGTTGAGGTGTGGGAAGACCAGATGGCAATTGACGACCGTTATCGCACGCAACCAATGAGGATTCATTTGCTGCTGGATTCTGTCATACCTGCTCGCAATGAAGCGCCCAAAAAAGTCTAAAGTTTTTGGTCACAATATGGTCCTAAAATGCTAAATGTGACATTTTAGCAGTTTCAGCAGCGCATACCAAATGACATTAGTGGATTGCACCGGTTCCCATCAAGAACACTGAAGTTTATGCAACATTGGGCCTGGATAGTACTTTTTTTTACTAGTTGGAGGCCACAGGCATTAAAGCCATTGGACAGTGGTATTCCCGGTTCACGGTTCATGCATTATTTTTTTGCCAATGGCCACACAAAACACGAAGTAACATTGTACATATGGTTGAGCCAAGGCAGCCAGGGTTTTTTGTTTTAAAGCATTGTTTCAAACATGTTTTAAAACAAGGCGTTGAAAACAAAAACATTTTTGTTTCAAACAAAAACAGGTGTTTTTTTTTACGAAATTGTTTTAAAACAAATTTTTTTTTGGAAGTCGGATAATTTTGACAAGCAATATTTTCAAAATTTTTTATTTTGTAAACAAAAATTGTCTTTTTTCCAGTTTATTTTTTTGTATTTTTAATATGAAGAACAAGAAGCATGCACATGTCTGTTCCGTCACATCTCTGTTCTCGATGATCTGGTATAGCAGTTGGTTGGCTGGCACACCCTTATGGTACTTTCCAAGACTCGGAACAGCTGGCAATTTAATGTGATGTCTCCTTCTTGTTGTCCTTTCATTCTTTTGGAGTGCTGATTTTTGTATGCTGTGGTTGTTAGTGTGACATAACATGTTATGGCTGACTTTGTGTCTTTAATTTCACCAGCTGTTCGATATTGGTTGGTATCGACGATGATGGGGCCAAGGGAAACACACACGCACACATGCATCCGACTCTAAAAGCGTAGGTAAGAAATAAGTCTAAAGAAGTCCTCTTCGGCATGTTTTGTAAGCCCACTTACTGTTGTCTGCAATTTGCTCAATTTTTTTGGCTTTCATTGGCTGCTCAGACAGGAAAGTAAAGATTTCTGATGCCAAAATTGGTCTGGTATTCTGAAAATGCTTTTTCTTGAACAAACTGCAATTATGGCCACCATATATGCCAGAGAACATTCTTTTGTCGACAGTTCTCCAGAAGATGAATATACGTGATAGAATAATTGAATGTCCTTTCGGAAATTGGATTTATCACACCCCGCACTTTTGTACGAAGGCTGTTCAAAAAAGACTGGGACTACTTACCTTGTTCTCGTTTCCATCATCGGTTTCGGCATGATCATTCTCGAGATGCACCCCTTCTGAGTTGATACACTTGTCTCACTGCCTCCTCCATTATTGGAACACAAGTTGCAGTCCATTTTTCACCATTCTCTTAAAAATTGCCTCCGTGGCCTCTTAACAATAAAATTCAAAGTCCAAGAGATATCTCTGTCTTCTCGGTTCATTTTTCATTGTTGTGGAGAGATAAAAGTCACATAAAGCAAGATTCAAAGTGTTGGGTGGGTGGTGCAAACATTCAATTCCCTATACGGTCGAAACCTGTTGCAACTCATTTGCGATATGCATCCTGACTTTGTCATGATAAAGAACCCAATGGTTTGGGTGAAGCTGGGGCAGCTTTTTCCATGTGTGATTGGTCCAGTGTTGTTCTCAAAAGTCCAATAATCATGTCAAAAGTCCAATAATCACCAAATAATCATGTTTAAATGTTGAACCAGAGGTCACTCCTGGATCCTGGAGTACAATGACTAGGTACAGCAGCATTAATGTTGACTTCAGCGGTCACTGTTTTTGGCATACCTGTATTACCCTGTTTCAAAAAAGATTTCCAGCCTTCCTTAAAATTTTAAGCCAGCAAATCACAGTCGATCGAGGCAGGACTTCATCCCCGTGAGCTTGTTAGAGGAGATGCAAAGCTTATTCTGCTGCTGTGCAGCTCAAACGGCATAACAATTTCCAAGCCGCACATTGTTCGTCCTGTAAACTTACATCTGAAGCTGGAGGCGAAAATATAACCAAAAAAATTGAGCGGCCTAAAAGGGGAAATAATGACGTAGGTTAACAAAATTTGGCAACAATGTTGCAGAATGGTTGGTGCTTCAGACTACCAAATGGGACAGCTCTCAAGATTGTGGGAGCCCAGCAATAAAACCAGTCTGTCTTTCTTGAACAGCCCTCGTACATTTAACCATGATGATCTTACTTGCACCATTAATTTCACAAAGGTACGTGGGTATATTTGCATCCAAGCACCATGAATAGAGGAAGAAGCATTTTAGGTTTCTATTCTGGATGTTATCTTTCAAGCCTACGATCTAATCTACCTGGAGCATTAGGTCGCTCTAGTTTCAGTGCAAAGCCACCAAACAAAGGAAATGAACAGAGTCCAGCTTCATCTAAAAAGATTCCTGAAGTGAAAAGCCCAGGAAAATCAGTCAAACCAAGCATCACAGCCTCACCGGCTGGGAGTCAGATGAAGTCATCCGATGCATTTTCTGCACCTGCACCAAAGTCAACAAGTGGCCAGGCAGAACAGCCCAGTGTGAGAAGTGTTCCGGAACCGAGCAAGCACATTTTCAGAAATCAGATACCTGATGGAAGCAGTAAGTTCATGATGAATGAAGAATCAAAAATCTCGCCCATCCTGTCCATTTGGTACTCCATTCTACCTTGCCAATTTGCCATGCAAAGGCCTGAGGAGAGCTTGCAATTTGAGAGCTATTTGAGACCACACAGGTCTGAATTACAAAAACCATAAATTACGACATTTATGAGGACATGTTTGGTTTTGAAAAGGTGCAGTTTTTGGGTTGTTCAAATCCCTTTTAATTTGTGTGATGTGAAAAAAGACACAGATATTGGAATATCAGCGGAGAATTTTTAATCTTTTCATGTGTGCCTTGACCTCTGAGGTTGCTTTTGCCCTGGGAGAATTGCATTCCTGCTGTGTTCTTTTTAGTTATGCAGAAAAATCCCAAAGTGGCTCAGTGCATGGTTGGGTTGCATCATCTAGCACATGAATGTCGACTATGAACTGATTTTGACCACTGCGGTCCATTAATGTGATTTTCTGAAGTTCGGAACACCATTTTCTTCAATATTCCTCCACAAATACATTCCCATACATCTTCATCGAATGTTTCTATGTCAAGTGCTCAGACGTGAGGTTAAGAGTGGCGAATAAAAAATGTAGCAAAGCACATCTGCATTCATCCCTGCTGGTTATTCTTCACAAAAGCTTTACAAACAGTAAACTCAAGCATATCAAAATCGGTTGAGAGGTGGATAGTCTGGCAATTGGCCAACTTGCATTGCATTAGTGGTTGACTGATCTGCAACACCTACCTACCTATTTTTGTGCAAGCGAAGTTGGACCTACTCACGGTTCAGTCACATCACACTTTCAAAATCTCAAAATGTGGGAAATGCTGTGCCATTTGAAGGATCCCTGCTCACCAATAAGAAACCGAGATGTTTTCATCATCAGGGGTGCAACATCCTTAAGTGTCGCAGGTTTAACCATGTGGAGATAAGTCATGGCGGATCCAGCCTGCTGCATAGGGGGTGGGGTGGCATGCAGTCGGTATGAGCTCTGTGGAAGAGCCCCATCAGAGTTTGCACAAGCTGATTCTCATGGCAGGGCATGTAATCTGGGACGAAGTTTTCCAGTGGCCTGAACTTCTTGAAAATTTGGTGTTCATTTTGGGTGCAAACTTGTTGGTTTTTTCCCCTGAAAATTCACCAAAAATAATATTTTACCCCGTGAGGAGGAGGAGGTCGGTTCGATCTACCACAGAGGTCAAGAGTTTCGTATGGACAAAATTGCAAACATATGAGGAGGTCTTCCACTTTTTGTATAGGTAGATACCTGTTTCTTTGGACCCCATTTCTTGGATTGTCATTTCTTGGGTGCTCCCGTTTCTACTTTCTTCCCATTCTTTGGCTTGGATGGGTTGACAATGGCAGGTAATTTACTTGCTGCAACAGTGACCTCGCGCTGCAAAGTTACATTTTGTTGACATCTTCTGGCCTGCTCGTCTTTGCAGATTTTGGCATCCACTCCAGTATGTGAGGCTTGTCGACTCCACAATGTTATGATTAGGTCATAGGTATGTAGTACATTAATCGCTTTCTGTTGCAAGCTGTCATTCGCAATGCAACTACTGTGGAAAATTTTTCTCCCATGAAACGGGTCAGGATTTGGAAGTTTCGACTTTAAAATTTGCATAGGTAGACCCACTGAGCCACCAAAATACCAAAAGGGACACTAGCAACATGCTCACAAAATGTAGCTGAATTTCCTGGCATCATGCAGTAGGTGCCACTGCAGGGTTAAAGTTTCAGTGTGTGGGAGGATAGAATACAAAGCTCACAGCATCTGAGAGGCAAGCTCAACAGATGAGCTCAAATGAGTGCCTCTATTGATTTAGTTCTAGGTAATTGGGGAACAAATATTTCAGCCAATACTTGGGGAAGGCCTAGAGACTCTTTTCAACCACGTGCAGAAAACTTCATGCTGTGTGAAAGATTTTTGCAAAAGTTCAGGTCTGCTAATCATCAGAAAATGAGGTAATCTGCTCTTTTACGCCATCTCGCCATGTTTGATTGGAAACCTGTTGACTTGAGCTGGAAAACAACTAATTAAATTCTCAATAATTATTGTTGTTTTCAGATCTTGGACCGGGTGCTTCCAAAACGGGTTCTTACAAAAATCCAGAGTATTTTTCGCATCACAGTTTGTCCTATGCTGATATGGAAATTGAAATGATGAAACAACGGTTGCCTCAACCATCCAGTGAAAAAGTTCATTGATTGTTATTGTAAACGTGTTGTACCTACACACATTGTTATAATAAAGGGTGTGTCTTTAGATGTGAGACTGCATATTTGGTTTCCATCAATTGCCCGCAAAGTTCATGTCTGTCGAAACAGCATGTTTGATATGATAATCACTCAATGTCAGCAGAATGTAAACATCATCTTGTCCAAAATTGAATGAAAATGCAGGTCGTTTGATTGAAATAAAATATTTGCAGTCTTGCATCAAAAGACACACCTTATAGTTTGTTTCAATCTGCTTTAAATATATGCACTTGTTTCTTCTTGTTTTAAAGCTGTTTAGAATTTCAGCCACATCATGCACACAGCACTGTAACATGTACAAGTTGAAAAGAAAGTGCATTTTTGTCAGCAGATATGAAGCAATCACACGAGGGCCGAGTTCCCCAGTCGGGGTTCACTCACCACTGACGAGAACTAGAATGAAATTGGTTCCTCAAGGTGCAAACCAAAAACCCACTGTGGACGTCTGCTGACCTGGGACCTCATTCAATTGCAGTTCCTACGCTAAGCAAGGCTTAAGCCTTAAGAAATGCTCAAGCTCCGAATTCTTAAGAATTGCTTAGGAATTTCTTGTCTTATTCAATTAGCCATAGTCTTAATGAATTGCCATGGAAACCGAATTGGTTCAACCAAGGAAAAACCTTTGTCTGTTTCAGCTAAGATGAAGATGATATGGGTGAAGATTTCCATTTTTATGGCATGAATTGTCGATAAAAGAATGCGGAAATCATCCGTCAAGGCCATAGTTTGCTCTTTTATTTAGGAAACAAACGGAATCACGATTTGTATAAACGAGAAATTCATGAAAAAGGAAAGGCATGTAATCCGTTTGGATAAGCACAAAGCAAAAAACAATGCCTCAAAAACTTTCAGAGGCAATGTGGAAAATCCAAACATTCCACATATTCAAATCCCTTGAAAAAAGACATTCCGGCAAAATTAAGGCGGCTTTGACTGAACAAGTTCAATAAATTACCGATTTCAGTTGCCATGGTAACCGAATTGCTTCACACGCTCGAGTCAAAAGTGTAATAAATTGAAGCGAAAAAGAAGGCCGAAATGTGCTGCAGGATGGGATTGCGTAAAATCGTCCTTGACTTTCATGAGGGAATTGCGCAAGGCTCTGCAGGATAAAAGAGGAATACTTTGCGAGATAAAATTTCATTTGTCTGATAAAATTTCATTTGTCTGTGTTCGTATGATGAAAGAAATGCCGATTTTGAACACAAATATCCAATGAAGTATTGATAGTCATTCATCCACCAAACAAGGAAGTGATGATTTTTTGCCTGCAGTTTCATGGATGATTATCGCTTGTTCATAGGAATCTGAGATAAACGGCCGGTGTTTCGATCAAATTATTGCAATAGACAAAGAAAGAAAGAATAAACAATCTTAAAAACCGCACAATAGGTAACCATTTTAAAAAACCATTCGATAGGTAACCACGTGCAAAAAACAACAAAGAAGCGAGCTGAAAAACACCTTAAAATTGAATCCAAAACGCTTAGGATAGCGTTTTGGATCCATAGCGTCCCTCCATAGCGTCCCTAAATTGAAACTCAAAAATACATGGTGGTAGATGGGAATCCGCTAAGCAATGCTTAAGGCTGCTAAGAACTTCCTGGGAGCTTCCTAGGAAACGGATCAAACTAAGAACAGTAATTGAATAAGGAATCTGTTTCTTAGCAAGGCTTAAGAAATGCTCTAAGTAATGCTTAGCTTAGGAACTGCAATTGAAAGAGGTCCCTGACCTCTGTGTGCTACGTCCAACCTATTCAATTGTAACTGATGGCAACATTTGTTAAAGCTGCTGCGAACAAAATTGCTTTGTTTGCAAATCTGGGCAGTAGGCACCTCGATGACAACATTGGTGACAGCATGCCAGCTATTATTTGATCACTGGAGGCTTGATTTCTTGTCAAGTTTTACGGGCGATTGCCACGTCAGCGAAACAATCTCAAGGTATGTCTTCGCAGTTTTTTTATTCAAATTGCAATCAAAGAAAAAACTTCCATTGGCCTTTGCTGACATATGTGCTTCCTCGTGGAAATGAATTCATCACATCACGTCATGTATGCATCATACATTTGCCTCTTTCAAGATGGCCCCCTATTCCTTCATAAAGATCTCATCAGTTGATTTACGAAAGCCAATCAAAACTCATTTTCATCCAGACCCAAACGCCTCCAAAAAGAATCTAAGGGCACACATCATCTGGGTTGTATTGGGAGGTGGGTGAAGTTTAAACAATGGTTGGAAGGGCTTTTCATCATCCAGAAGGGACAAGGCACATGTTCCAACATCAAAGAGACACTGCCATGCACCCACAAAGTCTTCCAATTCATTCACGATGAAAATAAAGATGCCATTCTTTGGATCGATTTGTCAACATGCAGGGAGATAGCTCCTTTTAAGATTTGTTCTAGTTTCCAGTACCCATGCAGGTTCTGTCATATTCACATTTTGTTCAGTTCAGCACAAATTTCGTGCATTAACCAGTTTTCATTGAAGTTTAATCACAACCCGTTAATCTGGTTTTTTTTGTATTAATCTGGTTTTTTGTATTATAACACAAAGTTCTTTCACATGCCCATCTATCTATGCAACAAGGGAAAGTGTAGGCATATCTAAATTTCCACTTGATTTCCATCGTGAATCGTCATTTTTTTATCGAAGACACAAAGTTTCAGAGTTGGGACTGGTTTTCTGGACACTTTTCGTTCATTTAACATGTGACTTGGGCCATTTTCATCAATTTGTACTCAAT
This sequence comes from Sinentomon sp. SZTP_YWyxl, assembly GCA_030068105.1. Taxonomy (NCBI): domain Eukaryota; kingdom Metazoa; phylum Arthropoda; class Protura; order Sinentomata; family Sinentomidae; genus Sinentomon; species Sinentomon sp. SZTP_YWyxl. Next base: position 10,569 of record JASGXE010011044.1, read on the forward strand.
TGAATGGCTGAGAATCAAAAGGAATTAAGTCCCCATTTTGACGAAATTGAGTTATTGCTTGGAGAACCTTCTTCATGGGTGCCCGGCATGCGGGAGAATCAAAAGGAATTTTGTCCGTTGCCGATCCTGGGTTTTATGAAGCCGAAAAATTTTCGATGATAATCAAAAGGAATTAAGTCCATGGACTTAATTCCTTTTGATTCTCACCGGCTCTTTTTCTCGCACTTCTGAAGTTTTGTCCATCGCGTTCGCTCTCTCGCTTCATTCTCTCTCTCTCCATCAAATTTTCTGCCAAAGTTTGAGCCTGTTGATGTGTTTTGCGCTCAGCTTCAACAACAGCGATGTTCATTAAGCTGTTATTGCAGCCATGAAGAGGCCGAAATCTTGTATGTGCTTTGCTTTGTGTTGTGCTGAATTGAAATTCGTGTTTTACTGGCCACGACATGCCAAAATTCGAGTTTGCGGCGGGTGGGGCTTTATGTTTGGTTGCTTGGCTGTTTTAGTTGAAAATTCTTTCTTAATTTCTTAGAATTTTGACTTGTTCTCAATGTGGTTACAGTGTTATGGGTGGCTCTAAGCTTCCTCTGCAATCGAGCCTGTTGGGCGAAAGAAAAGAAATGTTCTTCGGGTTGGAATAGGAATTCTGTGATTTGTGGATGAGACCACAGGTCTCTTTGTGGCTCCGAAAGCGACAATATACAGCAGAAACGTTCTATAACGTTGCTTTGAACTTTGCGCCTTTCCATGTGTTCAGCCAAACAAAGAACAAGCCCATCCAGGGACCTGCTTCAATAAAAAAGTATTTCTTTGCCTCGCCACACCTTGATACACTTATAATAAACGTAATTTATCCGAAAGCTATTGACCATGGATGCTTCATGGATCTCCAAACGAGCAGTGCTTTGATTTTGATCCACTTCCAACAATTGACTTTCAAAAGGAATTAAGTCCAAGCCCTTCTCTAAGCAATATTTCCGCAATGTGGGGACCCAGTGTTTGCTGATCAGGCGTGCAGACCCATTATAACAACCCCATTGGGCATAGCAAACACCCAGAAACTCGTGCCGAAAAAAACCGGCCCATACAGTTTTTTGTGTTTTTCTCAGAACTATGTTGTGTGGACTTAATTCCTTTTGATTCTCACGCATTCAATTGTACTTGGTTCATTCTTCCAACTTGATTTGCAAATTTGTAACACAATTAAATAAAAAATAAACGTTTTTAATTGTGATGAAGTGGGCCACAAGTTTGGATACAGAATGAGAAATGCTCAACGTCCAATGTTGTGTTCCTTGGTGCCAACTTGTCTTCGGAGTTCGGTGCAAATTGCAATCTTATTGATTCTCCGAGCTGTGAACTGCAATTTGCAATGCTGGCCTGCAGGCAAAGTTTCTTTCTGCTCATCAAAGTGTAAAGTCGAACTCCTTGAACTTTTCCCTGAATCCTTTCACCATTTGTGTCTCATCTTCTTTGCTGTATTTGCACGATCTCCAGTCAGCACGGTCGGGAATGTCCAGCACAGCACTGCTTGCAAGTACATCTCTGAAAGCAAGAAAATCAAGAAATCCCAAAAATTGAGAGTTTTCATTGGTTGCTGCCATTTGGACTACTTCTATATCATTGTCAAGTGTTTCAGGATGTTGTTGGGGACTTTGACCTTTCCTTCTCTGTGCTGGCAAAGATGTGCAATGAACATTACAGAAGCAACATTTTCAAGAAATAACCCCGGAGAGAAATGCTCCGGAACAGCACTAATCCGAGGTTGCGGGTATAATTTTCTCCGTTACGAAAAACCCCGGAGAGATTTAGTTGAGGTCTTACTAATACTGCGGCATAAATAGTTGAGGTCTTACTAATACTGCGGCATAAACTATGACCCGACCTCACTTTTTTCTGCAGCGGTGGGGCAGGGACACAATTTATGCTGCAGTATTAGTAAGACCTCAACCAAATCTCCCCAGGGTTCAGTGCTAAAAATTATACCAGATTTGCAACCTTGGTTTACGCTATTCCAGGATAGGAATAATTCTTCTCTAGCACGAATAAGTTTCTGGTTGACTTGTTTTTAGTGTGGAAACATCCAAGGCGAACTTAATTTTTGCAACATGGCCAACATTACACGGCATAATCCCGAGACTACACACATGGCAAAACAAACATTTTTACAGCATTGCATGCAATGTAAAGTTAATTATAGCCCTGTTCACACAATGTTAAATGCTGATTTGCTGTCACTGCCACAACTCAACTCCATGTCGCATTGCTGCACAATGTGCAAAGCCCAGCTATTCAGCTCAACACTGATCAAATCATTCAAATCCATAAATTAGCCAAACCAAATTCACATTTTTTGCTGGTTCTAAATAATTTCTGTTGATCTCGTTTCCAAGATATTGACGAATTCTCGTCATCTCTTTTGACTCCGAAACTGCAAAGGAGCAAACTTTTGTTTCTAAATCTGGCTGCTTTTTCCAAATAATCTTGCTGTGAAGTCCAGTACTTTGGTCATGAAGTTGCAATGTTGCAATTGTGGACTCATAATGCTGTTACCGAAATGGACTCACAATGATGTTACCGAAATGGCAAATCCCAAAAACGTCACAGCCAAAGTTAACCTTCGAACTGAAGTGGAAACGTCCTTCCAATCCGGTGTAAAAACTTTTTCTCGTTTGACAACTCAACATAGAAGTATGGTTCATCTGGCTTCAGAATTTGCTTCAAATTGCTGAAGTAAGGAATTTCGACCAATTCCAACCCGGCGGATTCACTTTCTTCCTGCAGATACAAATTATAAAGCAATGTAAGAAAAAATCATGGAGAGTTGTTTTTCCAGCTTGTGCGAAAAAGTTATCAATTGAGAGTTGCTTGATGCATGCAATTCAGAACTTCATCATGGATCAGAGAACAGAATCCAGGAAGGAACGAAGATATCTGGATGAAGGACACAACACGGAGTTCAGTAAAGTAACAAAATAAATCCCGATGCAAAAGGATGCAACTTCAACCAGCAAGGTGGGGAATGCTGTGTCTTTGTTTGTCTCCAAACAAGTGTCGTGACATTTTTGGGGATGTCACATCTCTTTTCGAATGAAACGGTATTGATTTCATGAGCGGTGTTGTGCGTTTATTCATTTGGGACCACAGATATCAGACATTGATTAGTTTTTCTGATCACAATGGCCAAATTGATTCGTTTTTTCCGATCACAATGGCCAAATTGATTCGTTTTCCGATCACAATGGCCAAATTGTGGTTTGTTTTTCCGATCACAATGGTCAAATTGATTCGTTTTTCCAATCACAATGGCCAAATTGATTCGTTTTTCTGATCACAATGGCCAAATTGATTCATTTTTCCAATCACAATGGCCAAATTGATTCGTTTTTCCAATCACAATGGCCAAATTGATTCGTTTTTCCGATCACAGTGGCCAAATCGATTCATTTTTTCGATCACAATGGCCAAATTGATTCATTTTTCCTATCACAATGGCCAAATTGATTCGTTTTTCCGATCACAATGGCCACATTGATTCGTTCTTCTGATCACAATGGCCAAATTGATTCGTTTTTCCGAT